>JASDQU010011389.1:51473-74900 GCA_032191745.1 Picea mariana | reverse complement strand
GAATTTTAAATTTAAATCTACTTTTTAAATATTGTAAGCATGTGCAAGCCATCGTATTCCCCAAAGTCATTGACTTGAAATTAATTTGGCCAATCTTTAATGTTACAACTGTCATATGTAC
Organism: Picea mariana; assembly: GCA_032191745.1. Classification (NCBI taxonomy): domain Eukaryota; kingdom Viridiplantae; phylum Streptophyta; class Pinopsida; order Pinales; family Pinaceae; genus Picea; species Picea mariana. Next base: position 74,779 of record JASDQU010011389.1, on the reverse strand, counting down.
ACCGGGGGCATGTGCACCATTCATTTATTATGATACTCTGGTGCCCTCATATTAAGCGACGGCGCTGGGAGGCACTCATTTGAATCGAATTGAAGGGTTGAAAGATTAATGTTTCCAGAAGGTTGTCGGTTGAGGCGTTGACTTATTTTAAAACATTAAACATACAAATCGTCTCCTTTTTATGTACTCTGTTGATTACAAAGGATTTGTTTCGCTGTTCTATTTTTTTTAACCTATCTTTATGGGAAAAAGTCTCAACATTAATTTTTTTTTAACTTATTTAAACATTATATAATTTTGATCGAACCAATGCTTATCACGACCTTCTCGTTTAATGGATGAACCAAACACAAGCAATTTTTTTTTATCACATCGAGACCAGCGAAGTTTTCTAGAAGAGATGTAGTCCGCAATATAATAAAATAAAAAGAATAAACAAGCTACGAAGTAGCTCTTATACTTCTCTTAGTGAAAAAAGCTTTGTCTAATTTGTCTAATTACGGGATCATGTAAATCTGTATGAAATTATAATTTTATGTTGTTTAAACTAGCACAGTTGTTAACTCACGGTTGGTGAACGCTGAAAGAGTTACGGTTGATAAAAAAATTCTCATTTTAAAATAAAACCCAGCCAGATAATGAAATTCTACCTCAGTCAGATAATTAAATTCTGAAGATTTCCAAAAGTTAATCATTTAAACGTGGCAATCATATGATGTTACAGTAATTTCTTAATATGATTAGGTAAATGTTAAAAAGTAAACAGGGTAACGGATGCATTTATAAATGCAAAGAAGTTATCAACAATAAATCTGATCCATTGATTTTGGAGGACGACTAAGAATATACTAACCATCAAATTAGAATTTAAGATTAAAAGATCATTAATTGTGCCCATCTCCAATAGGTATAAGCCTTTCGGCGTAATTATATTTTTGAATGCAGAAATAAAATCAACCAATTGAAAAACTCTTAGAACATTTTGATTTTACAGAATTAACCATTCTAATATGCATATTCAATAATTTCTTGTATAATAAAACTAAACAAAAAATATCTCAGAAAAATATCAAAACCTAAAACAAACCCTCTACCACAATTTTTTTTTAGAATAAACCTCAGTTAAAATGTTTTTAGGTTAATTAAAATATCAATATTTATATTACTTAATATTGATTTACATAAAACATAACTTCAAATTCATAGCTTTTTGATTATTAATGTTTCAACCAATTATTATTTTTTTATAAATGATCAATAATTTTCCATTTAATAATTATTTTTATTTTAAATGATGGTTGTTTGTCTACATAATTAATGATTTGAAAATGGTTGATTTATAAAAAAATAAAGGAGATTAAATTTTTTAAGGTGTACATTTTTTTATTATTAAAGATAGATCTAGATTGGTTGTAATTTCACTAACTCTTTAGTACTCAAGTAATTTAAGGAAATATGAATATGTTAAAATTACAATTTTGATTATTCTTAAGATATTTATATTGAATTGTAACAATATTTATATAACAATATGTTATTTTGCACATATTAATTCTACGTTTTATAAGAAAAACAATTTAGATAAAAATTGTTGTTACAATAATTTACAATAGGATATTTACAATCTAAAAAATGAAGGTATTATCCTCTTGCTACGAGACTTTAATGCTAGAACAACAACTAACCAAGCTATTATATTAAACAATGATTTTAACCACAATCTTCTTTGGTGATGAGGACCTTGGTTTAGCTAGCACTTAAAAAAAAATCTCTAAAGACTTGGCTCATAATTTTTTGTTCTGAGGTAATCAAGCTCTATAATTCTCAAGGTCTAATAATTTGCAATGGTCTAATGAAGTGACTTGAGAGAAATGGTGTAGATCATCTCATATCTAATATCCACATATACAACCAAAGAGTAAGTCTTAAATGGCCATGAGCCTAACTCAGAGCATAAACCTTCAACCCTAACTCCAATTTTTTCATGCACATAAGCCCCATAAAAGAGAATTCCAATAACCAAAAGCAATTGATCTTTGACAAAAATAAGGATGATTTTATTCTAAAGTATTTAAATAATGAATTAAATGACCTATCAAATAAGGACAATATTGAAGAACTTTATCATAGTTTTACAACAACTCTCTATACTTCCATTAGCAAGTTCTCTATAGATGTGTAGTGTAAAAAGGAAAATAAAGATAAATATGTACAAAGCCCTAATTAGGAAAAAATGCACTATATAAAAAGAAAGAAGAGAAGTTTTTACATCTCCTTAATTAAAAGGAAAAAAAGACACTATATAAAAAGAAACAAGAGAAGTTTTTACATCTCTTTAAGCAAGATCATAAAAAATTATAGAGGAAAATTCTAACTTATAAAACTAAAGAAAACAATATGATTCCCTTGAGGGACTATAATTCCTACTTTAAAAATATTTATGAATCCATTGATGTCATGGACAACATTCAAAACCTTTTTATAGAGGAAGAATTTTTTCATTAGAAGACATAAAGTTAGGCGTTAATCAACTAGCAAAAGGGAAAGCTAAGGGCATCAAAAGCCACCAAGAAAAATTCCTAAAAATTGGAGGGTGTATCCTCATCCCTCACATTCACAAGTTCTTCAATCCAACAATCAAGTAGGGTTTCCCTAAATCATGGAATCAAAGCCTCATTGTTCCTACTTTTAAAAAAAAGGATAAGACAATCCCTCTAATTATAGAAACATTATGATTACCCCTCTGTTAGCCAAATTATATGGAATTATTCTAAAAAAGAAGATCGATGTATGTATAGAAAGTTAGAGAAAAAAAGATAAAGGCCAGGCCAAATTTAGGAGCTATCATTCCACTGTGGACCACCTTGTTATGATTAGGATCATTATGGAGGAGTGTCACAGTAGTAAAACCAATCTCCTAGGTGTTTTATTGAATTTATAAAAAACGTTTAACATAGTGTCCATAACTACCTTTTGAATAGTTTAGAAGAGCTAAAAGTTTCTTTCCAGTTGAGAGTTGTTGCAATAAGGTTGTATGATAATGTATTTCAAAGTTTAGGAGCAATGAGGGATACTTGGAAGAAATTAATTGTAATATAGGAGTTAAGCAAGGTTGTCCCCTATCCCCTACTCTTCTTTCCATATACAATGAAAAATTAGAGGGTTGTTTGGAAGAAGCAAGTTGCGTTGGCATAACTCTTGCTGGAATAGCCATCATCCTTCTTCTTTATGCTGCCAATATTGTTCTTATGGTGAGGTGTCCGATCTGAATTTATGAGCAGAACAAAATGAATAACAAACTGAATATAATAACACAGAGATACATAGAACAATAATAGATATCCAGTGAACAATAACTTATATTGAATAAATAAATAGGCTAAAACTGTAAAACTGCAGAACTACAAACAACTTGCTCAAATGATGGTAGCGATCTCTAAGAAGAGATGTGGCTGCTACGTGCATCCGTCTGAACAAAATGATTACAATGAGGCTCCATAGACCTTTTAAACATTACTCATGAATGCCAAAACCCTAGATATCCAAAAAACTAACCCTAGGAGATGAAACACCAAAAGTTATGTGGGCCCTGATGGGTAAGTTGGTACCTTAACTTCCCGTGGTCGTAAATTTTTCATACGACCTCCGTTTTAGGCACGTGATAGCCTGTTGGAAAGGCCTTTTCGAGAACTACACATTATGTCATCAAAATCTAACTCTGTTTATAGTTTCGTTGTGGAAATCCAAAAAACACTGTTTAGGGCCCCAAAACGACCTTGGAAGTACATAAAGATGTACTGACATGAAAACTTACAAAATAATCTAGTTGGATTAGGTGTTCGGCCACCAATCTCCACCTTCCATCTGTGTAGGGCTTTAGACATCCCCGAAAGTGTAGAACCCACAATTACAAAGAATTGCAGAAGAACATGTTGAACTAAAACTATCAAAAGGATCCAGTTGGAATAGGTGGGTGGCCACCAATATCCACCTGGATCAGTGTCACTATGATCTCGACAAGAAACTAAAAGTTCTCAAGGATTTATGCTCTAGTACAAGTATGAATGTTAACACTGACAAAACAAAGGTGATGATAATCAAATCCAAAATGATCAGTTGCTAATTTTGTTACGACAACATGATTTTGGAGGAAGTGACTTTATACAAATATCTCTTAATCGATCTTCCTCACAAGTTTTATTGGAACTACAACATTGAGAAAATGATAAATGGAGGGTGGAAATTTTATTATGACCTTGAAAACAATTGTAAATTGAAAGACCTTTGGATTTGGGATAAGATTAAACTCCCCTTTGAGAATCTTGTCACTCCTGTTATCTTATATGGTTGTGGAGTTTGGGGTGACAACATCTCTAGAGAATCGTGGAGAAAGCTAGAGAAAATCTAAAAGTGTTTTATAACTATAATCTTAAAATTAAAGGTAATACACCCTATCATATCCTCCTCATAAGCGGGTCTTTCCCCTATTGAGAGTATGGCTGTGACTAGTTACCTAATGTACAAGAACAAGATAAACAACATGGAAGGCAAGAGGCTTCCTAATATTGGTTCAAACTCCGGTCAAAATAAACTATGCTCAAGAGAGGTTGGGATAAAGATTTCAAGTCTCAACTAAATCATTGGGGAATCGAGGAAGATGTCACTCTACATAATAACAATAATATTAAAATTTGTATTACATTTAAATGTAAGGAGAAATTATGGTGCAATAAAGAATTAAAGGATAAGAGAAAATTAAGACACTATAAGGAAGTGAGCAAACCTAATCTAAAAGATCAAAATATTTTTATGTTTTAACTAGTGTAAAAAAACAAATCAACATTGCTAAAATAAGAATAAAGTTCCACGATCTCCTTAGTGAGATAGGGTGTTGGACAATTCCTAAAAGGTTATAGATGGATAGAAATTGTCATCTTTGTGAGACTAAGAGGGTTGAAGATGAAAAATGTTTTGTCATAGAATGTCTTGAATACACCCACATTAGATCTCAATTTCGAAATATTTATTACAATAGTGACCTTTTTAACTTGGTGATTCATGAACGCTTATCTTAGAGCTTTTTGAGCACATACATAAAACTCTAAATCAAACCAAGTAATTCCTTACTTTTTTTGAAGGTCCTATAGACCAAAGTTGGTCTTAGTGGATGCTAATAACCATCATCATCTATGTTAATATCACATTTATATTATTTATGTTTATGTGTAAATTTGATATCTTTTTTTATTAGATATAATTTTTGGGATTAAGTGAGTAGAGTAATTCAGTAATCTATGACCTGTATCCATAAGTATTAGTCCTAAGTGCCCAATAGTTTTCATGATTTGAATAGTCCACTTATCATTCATTGTATCTTTTTTTATCTCTTTAAATAATTGTTTCTATGTTACTTGCACATATCAAATCTATCTAATTCATACATATAAATATATTTTTATGTATTTGTATGTATATTTGATTAATATATAATATAAATGCTATTATTTATTTGTTATAAATAATATTTTTTATACTAAAAACATAAGATAGAGTAATATGACAACATTTGTATCTTACCAAATATGTCATTCCTGCAACAAATTTGGTGAATATTATACACACTATTATTATTATTCCCATTCGATGCTTCCTATATTGATAGATGGCATGAGAAGAAACTGTTAACCTAAACTAGTGGACCTAATCCAGAAGATTAGAATTACCCATCCACTCACACAACACCTAATCCAGAAGATTAGAATTACACATCCACTCACACAGAACTAGCCAAGTACACAATCTATTGCTGTTATTGATCTTTCCCATGAATACTAATAACCATGATCTTCAGACAATGATTATGCAAACCACCCAAAATAAATAATATTGATCCTATCACAATATAGATAATCACTCTTACATGGAGTCCTACAAACCATTACTCGCATCAAACCTGACCTGAACTTATTTGCCTCCTATTCACATAGATGGACAAATCATGGAATGATTCGACGTTTAGAATTGAATTCTGTGCAATGGGTGGTGAACTCCTTATATATATCGTTCCAATTTCTTCTAGTCTCGTCATGGAACGAGCCTCCTATCCCTCATCTTGTCAATCCAGTAACCAAGAGACGTTGCAGTATCCTTCGTAATGCAAAATCCATGATCCCTGCACTTCTCAGTGCTCGCCAAAATATTGAACGGAACCTTCAAAAGGAAGTCCAGAAACCACCAATCTGCCAGATCCTGCATTCTAGTCGGGCACAGAAAATTAAGCCGAACAATCTCATCCCACACAGACCCCTTATCAGACATAATCTCCACAAGACTCACAGATTCGTCGACAATGTCCGGAACCGGGGGCAATTGCAGTCCAAACTTGGCAGCCAAAACAGGCCAGAGCTGCTTCCAGGTGAAGGTATCTCCATTAACAGTATTGAACGCCTGATTCCGAGCTCTAACATCAGTGGCAGCCCAGACTTGCTGCTCGGCAACAAGCTCGGCATCGGAGGCATCCATGTAGGCCTCTTCCCAGCAGGCCCGGCTGCCTGGGAACACAAAGGGCAAGGCAAGAAACTTGCAGAGCGTGGCATAAACCGCCAGGCTCCCGATCGCATTGATGAAAGATCGAGCGGATTGGCCGAAAATGATGCCCGGGCGGTGCACGGACCAGGTGAGCCGGCCCTCTTTTTTCTTGGCACTTTCTAACAGCACATCCTCCAGGGCATAATAGAAATTATAAGCGTTTGGCAGGCGAGGGGTATCTTCTCGCAGAGGAAGCTCGTGCAGCCCGGGCAGMGGGAAGCCGAGGGCATGATAGTGCTTTGTTCCCGTCTGCAGGCAAATGTGYTTCAGGCCTCTGGCAAYGGGTAACAGAGCATCCAGTGCATTGCARAACATGTCGCGATTTTCTTGATAATGCTCGATTGAATCGTCTGCGAAATGGGCGGCCCAGGTAACCCAGAAGACATGGGTGACCTCGGAAAGAAGGGAGATCTTGGCAAGCGTCTGATCTCTGTCTGCCAAATCACACGCTATGAATTGAATTTTGGGGGCGATTTTTTCTTCAAACAATTGATGCTGCAGAGGAGCCCGGGCAATTCCGTATACTTTCCATCCGGCCTTCACCAGAATCTCTGCAAGAGCAGTTCCCACTAGGCCTGTTACTCCCGCTATCAAAGCCACCTTCATCGACTTCTCATCATCATCTTCGTTATCATCAACTTGCCCTTTGCTCGTTCCTCTCAACGCCATATCCATTTCTTCTAAATTCAAGAAAATCTGCGCCTGGAATTTTATACAGAGCACTGAATTTGTATTTCAATTTTCAACGCCTTTCTGAATCATTGCCCCTTTCGTGCGAGCAACAAAGGTGAGTTATGGTCGCCCATGTCGTCCAATGAATTTAATGGCTGGCTTGCTATTGCGTTTTGAGTTAACCAAGCGACATTATTTTGATGAGTCATCCTAATTATTATTTTGAGAGTTGATTAGTCCTCCTAATTATTATTTTCATAATAATAATAATAATGCATGGCTGGCTGGCTGCTTGCCATGAGCTTCTATTCCAACAAGCCTACCTTGGTCTTTCATAGAGATTTTAAATTGAGAGCAAGGTTGAGTGTAGGCGTGAATTTCTCTTGGATGGCGACTCATTTAATCCAATCCTATCCCTCTTTATCGATTTAGTTAATGGTCTATTCCACAAGTCTTTCCTTTTCGTATGCAAATTCGGAGTCATCTAAAATAAAATAAGAAGTCATTTATAATGAAATTCGAAGTCATTTATATTTCCCCTAATATAGTAATTGTATGTAGTTAAAGCCAATGGGACTTTCAAATTAAATTAATCAAACTATTCAAGTCAAAATTTTGGCAATAATTTGTCAAAATGTTTAGAATTATTAAATTTTAAATCAAAATCAAAGTAAAAACATTCATGGAATATATATATAGAAGTTATAATCTTTTTAATATTAAGTTATAAAATATAAATATAGAAGTTATAATCTTTTTAATATTAAATTATAATGTAAATGTACTTCATCTTTATTAAATAATCGAAGCATCTAGAACTTAGTATTGAAAAGATTATAAAGTTTGTCTCACTATAAAATGTTGATGAAATGTCTCATCAACATTGACATCATTTTTTGTTGCCTTTTATCAACCAATAGTTTTAATCACTAATTTCAATCATGATACTAAACATTCATATAAATGCACACCACCATAGATATATCTACCTTATAATCTTGTAAATATTAATTATTAAATTTAAATTTAATAATATATAGAAATATATAAATTTAAATGTTTTTTTGGTAAATAAAAAGATTTAATTTCTCAAAAATTTGTTGTAATCATACATAACAAAGCTATGTTTGGAGGTCTTCCACCTGTTCTGTTAGACAAGTGGAAATCAGAACAGATGGCGACCTTTTGTTCTAGCTGTATCATGACAAAAAAAATTGCCACATGTTCCGCCAAACATTTGGAAACCAGAATAGGTGGCAGGGGAATGTAGTGTCTGAATCATCTGAACATCCAGAGAGAATCCTGAATAGGAGTATGGAAAATCCACTGTATCTTTGCAAAAAAAGTGCATAGAGCTGAAAGGAAAGAACTAAGCATCAAAAGAACCACTGAAACCTGTGTTGGCTTGAGTTCCACCTCGAGGAGTGAAGACATACAGTTGCATGCAGGTCAAACACCGTTGATGTCTTTGTGAGCTCGAGAGCGCTCCATACAGAATGTCGAGTCGGATGATGAGCAAGGTATTCCTGTGAAGTTTTTCTTGCATATCCCTGCACATCTCGAAGATGAGCTCCAGATGCTCTGGCGCAAGGAGACAAGTGGAGTGCGAGTCTTGGTACATAGTTGAGGAGGGTGGTGGAGGCTCTATTGGGCATTCAGTCGACATAATCTCTTACAGAATTATGCAAGTCACCTAGTCTGAGGCACATGCTGCAGCAGGGACAGAGTGATTGGTGCTTGGCGGGTCATGGGGGTCCAGGATTGTGTAGAGGAGAGAGTCCGACGGAACCATAATTGGCTCTTCCAGAATCTCCTACTTTAAAATGGCCATTGGAGGCATATTTTTCTCCCCATCTCGGCAAATCAGAGAGGTCGAAGAATCCTGGGCAAGCCTGCAAATTCGACATTGCCTGGCGGCATAGTTGTACCATGAAGGCCCTCTAATAGGCTTACCACAGTCCTGTGGCATGGCGGTGAGGATAAACCAGACCATAAGCGACTTGAGAAATCATAGAGTGGAGAGAATGACAGGAGCAAAGCCAAAATGCAATAGTTGAGCTGAGTGGGAGGAACCATAACATACCCGGAGGAAGTGGAGGGGCGCCAAGTGAGTTTAAATGACCTTGCGCAAGCCTCCCATAACCATTGTCATCCACCATCCATGGCGCACTGAAGGCACCATTAAAACTGCGCAAGGGAGCAGTCGAACTTGCTCTGAAGCACCTTCAATGCTACCCTCCATACGAGAACTGGGCGTGAGGGCGAAGACATGCTCCTTTAATACTAGGCTCTACATGCTATCAAGGTGGCACCCCATCCCGGGGATATAAATTTAAATGTTACACTAGTTAATAAATCTAAATTAATATAAATATAGAAATATATAAATTTAAATGTTACAGTTTTAGTCAGTAATTTATATAATACTAAACATTAAAATATATACACACCACGATAAATTCATCTACCTCATAATATTTTAAAAAATAATTAATAAATTTAAATTTAATATAGAAATATATAAATTGAAATATTACACAAATTAATAAATCTAAATTTAACATAAATATATAAATTAAAATCTAACTCATACAAAAATATCACAATGTTGTAAACACATTTAACAAGATATGAAAGTACTCATGCTAAGTGAGTGTGATAAGGGTATCTACTTTGCAAAGTCACTCCAAATCCAAGAAGAGAGAACATGTTAATTGGAAAAACTAAACCCTAATTAAAGTGATATCAAAAGTATTTTTGAGAAAACAACACAAATCTCGAATTAAAGCAACGGATGTGTAAAAAAAGTTATCAGAATCGGGATCCTCCCCATTACCCAAATTTGGTACATTTCACAACAATACTATAAAAGTTAGAAATCCATGCACATCTTCATTAAGGAAAAGAACAAACCTGCAATAAACAAAGAAGCGAGGAATAATTTCGTGCGCATCTTCATTAGTTGAGAAAGGAAATGCATTCACGGTGTTTGGTCGTAAATTTCATTTAATCGTTGATGGTTACATTCTTTAGTCACAAAAGCTAGAGTACTGTGTAAGGAAATGTCTTGTCATTCAACGACTATCGAAACAGGCACGTTAGGTGACAATCGACAACACATGCCAAATATTTTTCGATTCGTAAGCACGAAGATAAGATATTTCCAGCATGACATAATATATCTATCAATCAATTTTAAACCTCGAATTACGTGAAGCTTCCCATAATACTCTAAACTTATTAACTAATCAAATATGAGAAAAAAATGATTTTTTATTATACAAAGAGATAATTTTTTCTATTTGGTATGTTCAACATAAGATTTGAACCCAAATTTTTAAGTTAAATGGAAAATTATGTGAAATTCAAAGAAAACTTAACCCTGTATAATGTGGGAGGCAATATAATAATAAAAAATACTCATAATAACAAATTCTCACGAGTTTCATAGTGAAATTGGGTGATGGTCAATTCCCAAAATGCTGTGGGATGAACGAGTCTACCACCTTTGTTACACTAAGTGGGTTGAATATGAAAAGAACTTTCTCTTAGAATGTCGAACATATACCGAGATTAGATCTCAACTCCAAAATATTTGTGACACTACCAACCTTCCTAACCTTTTAAGTCAATGAACTATGGTGACCTTGGAACACTTCTCTTAATGATTTTCAAGAATCATCATCGTTGTCGTCATCGTCATCATCATCATCCTATTCCTTGTCCTTGTCGTCATCGTCATCATCATCGTCATTGTCATAATCATCATTGTCTTCACCGTCCTTATCCTCATTGTTGTCCTTGTCCTCGTCGCTGTCATTATCATCATACATCATCATCTTCATCATCATCATTATCATCTTCATATTCTTCATCATCATCATTGTCATCATCATCGTCTCATAGTCATCATCATTATCATCATCACCATCATCATCATCATCATCATCATCATCATTGTTGTTGTTGTTTTCATCATCATCATCATGTCATCATTGTCATCCTCCTCCTCCTCCTCCTCCTCCTCCTCATCATCATCCATCATTGTCATCATCATCATTGTCATCATCATCATCATCATCGTTATCATCTCATGATCACTATCATCTCATCTTCATCATCGTCGTCATCGTCATCACAATCGTTGTCGTCATTATCATCATCCTTGTCTCATTATTGTCATTATCATCATCATCATCATCATTTTCATCGTTGTCATCATCATCCTCATCATCATCATTATCCTCACCATCATCATCATCCTCAACATCATCGTCATCATCATCATCATCATTGTCATCATCATCATTGTCGTTGTCGTCCTCCTCCTCCTCATCATCATCATCGTCGTCGTCGTCATCATCATTGTCCTCCTCCTCCTCAAAATCCTCATCCTCATCATCATCACCCTCATCACCATCATCATCTTCACCATCATCATCAACATCGTCATCATCATCATTGTCATCTTTGTCATCATTTTCGTCATCATCATTGTCATCGTCGTCATCATTTTCGTCATCATCATTTTCATTGTCGTCACCGGTTTCATCATCATCGTCGTCATCATCATCATCGTCGTCATCGTCATCGTCGTTGTTGTCCTCATTGTCATCGTCATCATCGTCATCGTCATCCTCCTCCTCCTCCTCCTCACCATTTTCCTCATCTTCATTGTCATCGTCATCATCATCGTCACATCCTCCTCATTGTTGTTGTCATCATCATTGTTGTTGTCTTCATCATCGTTGTCATCATCCTCATCATCATCGTCGTAGTCATCAACATCGTCATCATCATCATCATCATCATAGTCACTGTCATCATCATCACTGTCATTGCCATCATCATCGTCACCATCGTCATCATCATCATCATCGTCACCATCACCATCGCCATCGTCATCATCATCGTCATCGTCATAATTGTGTAGTTTTCATTAATGCCTTCCATTCAATTTAAACAATATATTTGGATGCTCACTTGACACTTGTTATTGGTTAATAGATTAAGGCCAACAATTTTGATGTGATTGGGTGTAGTTTTTATTATTGCTCTTTAATCAATTTAGACAACATATTCTAATAATCTTACATTAGTTTATAATACCTTTAACCTTTTTTTTTTCCCGAATTACATGGTCATGTCAATTAAATTATTTAATTTTAAAAATTTATAAAGATTTAACATTAATAATTTAACAAAATAGAGTACTTAGAATATTAATAATTTGATAAGGTAAATTACTTACTTTATTGTCTAATGTCTCTAACCACTTTGTCTTCAACTCACTTGATTAATTCAATCAAATTATTGTTTTTTAATGTTGGTGGAATCAACAACTAGGTCGGGCTCTTACTCACGTGATACGGAGTTGATTCCAACTGCCACCACATTAACCTCTAGGTGCACGACAACATGCCCCAAGTACGACACACAAGTATGTCGAGGTTCAATTCAATGACCTCACATAACAGAGTGCCTTAATAGTGCAATCCATCACCAACTAAGCTATATCTCGAGAACTATCAACCAAATTATTTAATTTATAAAATAACTTATAATAAAATTAAACATTAATAATTTGATTCACATGATTATGTCAATCAAACTATTTAATTTATCAAATAACTTATACTAAAATTAAACATTAATAATTTGATTAGGAAACCTATTTAGAAAAAAAATAAAAAAAATGATGAAACCAAATCACTATCTTAACATAGATTTTTAATGGTGATAATTATCTTCATTATATAACATCTTCCCCTCTATATACTTACCATTTTCATGTTTTTATAAAATCAAATTTTATAAATATCGTTTCAAAACTTTATAAGGTTCGTTGGATGAGTGAAAAAAAAGAAATAAGGATGTACATTTACTTTATTTTTTCAACTCCATAAGCTACAAGCACGGATTTTTAATTCGAAACTCTTGACGGATTTTTAATTCGAAACTCTTGAAGTTTAAGGAAAGATAAACACGTATATGAAGTAATCAGAACTCAAACCCTTAAAACTAAAGGAAAGATAAACACATATACAATGTAATCAAAACTCAAACTCTTAGAATTAAAGGAAAGATAAACACATACAATATAATCAAAATCCTCTCACATTTATGTGGTTTTCTTGTATTTTATTGATTAATAAAAATCATACAACAAAATTATAACCTATTTTTTCTTGTATTTTATTGTTTAATGAAAGCCATACAACAAAATTATTATGAAACTCACTCAAAGGAAAAACACTATGACATAGTAGAAATGATAAGGAAATATCATTAATGAAAATGAAAAATATTACATATATTTATATATTTACTTTATAATTGAAGTAACAAATTACATTTACTTTTATGGAAAGTTGGATTGCTATAGAATTCTAAAGAAATTACATGCTAGTGTTACATATATTGTGAAATATGAAATTAGTATGGATATGGAAAAATTCATTAAGGAGAGGTGATTTGTAATTACATGCTAGTGTTGCACATAGTGTGAAATACGAAATTAGTGTGGATATGGAAAAATTCATTAAGGAGAGGTGATTTGGTTGAAAATTGTTTAAGTTAGCCAAAAATGCACCCCACCCTTCTTACATTGTCCATTTAAGTTTAATTTCCCTTCTACAATGTTTCCTTACATATTACAACTATCCCATAAAAGTATGACGAAGGTCACAAATACTTTAGCATACAATGTTTCCTTACATATTACAACTATCCCATAAAAGTACGACGAAGGTCACAAATACTTTAGCACAACATGGGTGACTTGTGACTTGAGGATAAATGATCCTCTTTTCAATGTCACAACCCACAAATGATTGTTGAGTTTATGCAATGATATTTTTGATTGATCTCTAGTGATTCAAATTTGCATTTGGTTCGGAGCTGAGGAGGGTGGTGGAGGCTATATTGGGCAGTCGGTCGACATAATCTCTTCCTGAATTATGCAATTTGCCCAGTCCGAGGCGCATGCTGCAGCAGGGACATAATGATTGGTGCTAGGCTGGTCATGGGGGTCTAGGAATGTGTAGAGGAGGGAGTAAAGAAGAACCATAATTGGCTCGTTCAGAATCTCCTCCTTTACAATGGCCATTAGAGGCATATTTTTCTCCCCATCTCGATAAATCAGAGAGGTCGAAGAATTTTGGGAGAGCCTGCGAATTTGACACTGCCTGGCGACATAGTTGTACTAGGAAGGCCCTCTCTTCGGCTTACCACGATCTCGTGGCATGGCGGTGAGGATAAACCAGACTGTAAGAGGCTTGAGAAATCACGAAGCGGGGAGAATGACAGGAGCAAAGCCAAAATGCAATCGTTGAGCCAAGTGGGAGGAACCGTAACATACCCGGAGGAAGTGGAGGGGTGCCAAGGGATCTGAAATGACCTTGTGCAAGCCTCTCGTACCCATCGCCATCCAACATCCATGGCACATTGAAGGCACCATTAAACCTACGCAAGGGAGTTGTCAAACCTACTCTGAAGGGCCTTGAATGCTACCCTCCATACAAGAACTGGGCGTGAGGGCGAAGACAAGCTCCTTTAATACTAGTCTCTACATGCTATCGACGTGGCACCCCAACTGAGGGATATAAATTTAAATGTTTTTTTTTTTATAACTAGGGGAATCGGTAACAACGGCATTATCGTACTCACGTGACACGGGGTCGAATCCTGCCAGCTACCTTATAACCCCTAGGGAGGAACACACAACCCGCAAGCACGCCCTCTGAGTAAATCGGCGTGAGAATCGACCTTGAGACCTCTTTTTACATATTTCCTTCCATTTACACGACAATTGCCAATTGCTCTACACCCCTGCAGGCAATATAAATTTAAATGTTACACTAATTAATAAATCTAAATTTAATATAAATATAGAGATATATAAATTTAAATGTTACAGTTTTATTCAGTAATTTATATGATACTAAACATTAAAATATATACACACCACGATAAATTCATCTACCTCATAATCTTTTAAACAATAATTAATAAATTTAAATTTAATATATAAATATATAAATTTAAATATTACACTAATTAATAAATCTAAATTTAATATAAATATATAAATTAAAATCTAACTTGTACAAAAATATCACAATGTTGTAAACACATTTAACAAGATATTAAAGTACTCCTGCTCAATGACTGCGATAAGGGTATCTACTTTGCAAATTCACTCAAAATTCAAGAAGAGCGAACACGTTAATTGGGAAAACTAAGCCCTAATTAAAGTGATATCAAAAGTATTTTTGAGAAAAAAACACAAATCTCGAATTAAAGCAAAGGATATGTAAAAAAAAGTTAGCTGAATCAGGATCCTTCCCATTACCCAAATTTGGTACATTTCACAACAATCCTGTAAAATTCAGAAATCCATGTGCACCTTCACTAGGGAAATGAATAAACTTTCAATAAATAGAGAGGTGAGGAATAATTTCATGCGCATCTTCGTTAGTTTAGAAAGGAAATGCATTCACGGTGTTTGGTCATAAATTTCATTTAATCATTGATGGGTATATTCTTTAGCCGCAAAAGCTAGAGTATTGTGTAAGGAAATGTCTTATCATTCAACGACTACCGAAACAGGCACGTTAGGTGACAGTGGACAACACCTGTCAAATATTTTTTTGATTCATAATCACTAAGATAAGATATTACCAGTAGGACATAATATATCTATCAATCAATTTTAAATCTCGAATTACGTGAAGCTTCCCTTGAGAATGTAAACTTATTGACTAATCAGATATGAGATTTTTTATTTTTTTTATTATACATAGAGATAATTTTTTCTATTATACATAGAGATAATTTTTTCTATTTGGTATGTTGAACATAATATTTGAACTCAAATTTTTAATTCAAATGACAAATTATGTGAAATTCAAAGGAAACTTAACCCTGTATATTGTGGGAGAAAATACAATAATAACAAATAATCATAATAACAAATTCTCATGAGTTTCATAATGAAATTGGGTGATGGTCAATTCCTAAAATGTCGTGGGATGAAATATTATGTCACCTTTGTGACACTAAGTGGGTTGAATATGAAAATAACTCTCTCTTATAATGTTTAACATACACTGAGATTAGATGTCAACTCCAAAATATTTGTGACACTACCAACCTTCTTAACCTTTTAAGTCAATAAACTATGGTGATCTTGGAACAATTCTCTTAATGATTTTCGAGAATCATCATCGTTGTCATCATTGTCATCATCATCATCCTCGTTGTCGTCCTTGTCATCATCGTCATCGTTATCATCATCATTGTCTTCATCGTCCTTATCCTCATTGTCGTCCTTGTCCTCATCGCTGTCATCGTCGTCATTCATCATCATCATCATCCTCGTCATTATCATATTCATATTCATCATCATCATCATTGTCATCATTGCATTGTCATCATCATCGTCTCATAGTCATCATCATCATCATCATCATCATCACCATCATCATTGTCATCATCATCATCATCATTGTCATCGTCGTCATCATCATCATCTATGATTTTCATCATCATCATCATCGTTATCATCTCATGATCAACATCACTATCGTCTCATCTTCATCATCGTCATCATTGTCTCACAATAGTTGTCGTCATCTTCATCATCATCATTGTCATCATCCTCATCCTCATCATTATCCTCATCATCAACATGATCATCATCATCAACAACAACATCATCGTCATCATCATCATCATTGTCATGATCATTGTCGTTGTCGTCGTCGTCGTCATCCTCATCGTCGTTGTCCTCCTCCTCCACCTCATCATCCTCATTCTCATCATTGTCGTCGTCATCAACATCATCATCGTCACCACCACCACCATCATCATCCTTATCATCATTGTCATCGTCATCATCATCATTGTCATCGTCGTCATCATTTTCGTCATCATCATTTTCATTTTCATGGTCATCATCGTTGTCATCATCATTTTCATCATCATCATAGCCAGCATCATGGCCATTGTCGTCATCATCATCATCATCATCATCATCATAATCATCATCATCGTCATCGTCATCATCGTCGTCGTCATCATTTTTATCGTCATCATCGTCATCCTCCTCCTCCTCCTCATCATTTTCCTCATCGTCATTGGCATCGTCATCGTCGTCATCATCATCATCATCACATCATCATCATTTTTGTTGTCATCGACATTGTCATCATCATCGTCACATCATCATCATTTTTGTTGTCATCATCATCGTCATCATCATCGTCGTAGTCATCAACATCGTCATTGTCATTATCATCATCATCGTCATTGTCATCGTCAGTGTCATCATCATCATTGTCATTGCCATCATCATCGCCACCATCATCGTCACCGTTGCCACCATCATCATCATCATCATCATCATCATCATCGCCATCGTCATAATTGTGTAGTTTTCATTAATGCCTTCCATTCAATTTAAATAATATATTTGGATGCTCACTTGACACTTGTAATTGGTTAATAGATTAAGGCCAACAATTTTGATGTGATTGGGTGTCGTTTTTATTATTGCTCTTTAATCAATTTAGACAACATATTATAATACTCTTACATTAGTTTATAATACCTTTAACCTTTCTTTTTTCCGAATTACATGGTCATGTCAATTAAATTATTTAATTTTAAAAATTAGTGAAGATTTAAAATTAATAATTTAACAAAATAGAGTACTTAGAATATTAATAATTTGATAAGGTAAATCACTTACTTCATTGTCTAATGCCTCTAACCACTTTGTCTTAACTCACTTGATTAAGTCAATCAAATTATTGGTTTTTTTTAATGTTGTTGGAATCAATAACTAGGTTGGGATCGTACTCACGTGATAGGGGTTGATTTCAACCACCACCACATTAACCTCTAGGTGCACGATAACATGCCCCAAGTACGACACACGAGTAAGTCGAGGTTCGATTCAATGACCTCACATAACAAAGTGCCTTAATAGTGCAATCCATCACCAACTGAGCCATACTTCGGTTTAATTTATAAAATAAGTTATAATAATATTAAAAATTAATAATTTGATTCACATGATTATGTCAATCAAACTATTTAATTTATCAAATAACTTATAATAAAATTAAACATTCCTAATTTGATTAGGAAAACCTGTTTAGAAAAAAAAAAAAAAGAAAAATCAGTATCTTAACATAGATTTTTAATGGTGATAATTATCTTCATTATCTAACATCTTTCCCTCTGTATACTTACTATTTTCATGTTTATATAAAATCAAATTTTATAAATATTGTTTCAAAACTTTATAAGGTTCGTTGGATCAGAGAAAATAAAAAACAAAACTGATGTACATTTACTTTATTTTTTCAGCTCCATAAACTACAAGCACAGATTTTCAATTCGAAACTCTTGAAGTTAAAGGAAAGACAAACATGTATATAAAGTAATCAGAACTCAAACCCTTAAAACTAAAGAAAAGATAAACACATATACAATATAATCAAAACTCAAACTTTGAAATATAAACACATACAATTTAATCAAAATCCTCTCACATTTATGTGTTTTTCTTGTATTTTATTGATTAATAAAAAACAATACAATAAAATTATAAACAATTTTTTCTTGTATTTTATTATTTAATGAAAGTCACACAACAAAATTATAACCAATAAATTGATTATGAAACTCACACAAAGGAAAAACACTATGACATAGTAGAAATGATCAGGAAATATCATTAATGAAAATGAAAAATATTACATATATTTAACAAATTACAATTAACCTTATGGAAAGTTGGATTGCTATAGAATTCCAAAGAAATTACATGCTAGTGTTACACATAGTGTGAAATATGAAATTAGTGTGGATATGAGAAAAATCATTAAGGAGAGGTGATTTGCAATTGCATGCTAGTGTTACACATAGTGTGAAATATGAAATTAATGTGGATATGGAAAAATACATTAAGGAGAGGGGATTTGGTTGAAAATTGTCTGAGTTAGCCAAAAATGCACCCCACCCTTCTTACTTTATCCATTTAAGTTCAATTTCCCTTCTACAATGTTGCCTTACATATTACAAGTATCCCATAAAAGTATGACAAAGTTCACAAATAGGTTAGAATACAATGTTTCCTTACATATTAAAACTATCCCATAAAAGTACGACGAAGGTCACAAATACTTTAGCACAACATGGGTGACTTGTGACTTGAGGATAAATGAACCTCTTTTCAATGTCATAACCAACAAATGATTGTTGAGTTTATGCAATGATATTTTTGATTGATCTCTAGTGATTCAAATTTGCATTTGGTGCAGAGATGAGGAGGGTGGTGGAGGCTCTATTGGGAAGTCGGTCGACAAACTCTCTTGCTGAATTATGCAAGTCACCCAATATGAGGCGCATGCTGTAGTAGGGACAGAGTGATTGGTGCTAGGCAGTTCATGGGGGTCTAGGACTTTTTAGAAGAGGGAGTCCGACATAACCATAATTGGATCTTCCAAAATCTCCTCCTTTACAATGGCCATTGGAGGCATATTTTTCTCCCCATATCGACAAATCAGAGAGGTCGAAGAATCTTGGGCGAGACTTTGAATTCGATGCTGCTTGGCAGCATTACTGTATGAGGATGGCCCTCTCTTAGGCTTACCACAGTCCCGTGGCATGGAGGTGAGGATAAACCAGACCGTAAGCGGCTTGAGAAATCACAGATCAAAGAGAATGACAGGAGCAAAGACAAAATGCAATAGTTGAGCCGAGTGGGAGGAACTGTAACTTACCTGGATGAAGTGGAGGGGCACAAAAGGAACTGAAATGACCTTGCACAAGCCTCCCGTACCCATCGTCATCCACCAGCCATGGAGCACTGAAGGCACCATTAAACCTGTGTGAGGGAGCTCTCGAACTTGCTTTGAAGCACCTTGAATGCTACCCTCCATATGAGAACTGGATGTGAGGGAGAAGACATGCTCCTTTAATACTAGGCTCTGCATGCTATCAACGTGGCACCCCATCCAAGGGATATAAATTTAAATGTTACACTAGTTATTAAATCTAAATTTAATATAAATATATAATTTTAAATGTTACAATTTTAATCAGTAATTTATATGATACGAAACATTAAAATATATACACACCACGATAAATTAATCTACCTCATAATATTTTAAACAATAATTAATAAATTTAAATTTAATATAGAAATATATAAATTTAAATATTACACTAATTAATAAATCTAAATTTAATATAAATATATAAATTAAAATCTAACTGGTACAAAAATATCACAATGTTGTATACACATTTAACAAGATATGAAAGTACTCCTGCTCAGTGACTGCGATAAGGGTATCTACTTTGCAAAGTCACTCCAAATTCAAGAAGAGAGAACACATTAATTGGGAAAACTAAACCCAATGAAAGTGATATAAAAAGTATTTTTGAGAAAAAAAAACAAATCTCGAATTAATGCAAAGGATGTGTAAAAAAAGTTAGCAGAATCAGGATCCTCCCCATTACCCAAATTTGGTACATTTCACAACAATCCTGTAAAAGTCAGAAATCCATGTTCATATTCATTAAGGAAATGAACAAACCTGCAATAAACGTAGAGGCCATGAATAATTTTGTGCACATATTCATTAGTTGAGAAAGGAAATGCATTCACGATTTTTGGTCGTAAATTTCATTTAATCGTTGATGGGTATATTCTTTAGCCACAAACGCTAGAGTATTGTGTAAGGAAATGTCTTGTCATTCAACGTTGAATGCAACAGGCATGTTAGGTGACAATCGGCAGCATGTGCCAAATATTTTTGAATTCGTAAGCACGAAGATAAGATATTTACAGCAGGACATAATATATCTATCAATCAATTTTAAACCTCTAATTACGTGAAGCTTCCCATAAGACTCTAAACTTATTGACAACATTCGTTATTGACAACAGTATATAGGTAACAGTATATAGGTAACAAATAAGTTATTGACAACAAATAATAACTTATTGTAACAACCCCATTCGTTACGACTACATGCGATGCAGGAAGTGCATTTTTTTTTTTCATTTTTAAGCAAGAAGGCAATCGATGACAACAATTAAACAACACAATGAGACGATGAACACAACTTACGCATTCAGGAAACAGACAACAACGACACAACATACTAGCACATCATGCGACTGGGTGAAACATGTGATAATCAATAGACAGATAAAAACGACTACCCACCCGACACAAGCAAGACAACACCTACCAGCTAAAGGTCAACATCAACAAACCCGACACCACGGATTTGACGACCAATAACTAGATACCTCTATGACGTGCAAAACCAAACGCATTAAGGCGTTACAAAACCAAGTACCAACATCAATTATAATGAACAATTTGCCCACATCGGGAGGCACATGACTCCAACCAAGTTATCATTCGCATCTTTCCGTCAGGGAGCACAAGGATCCCCTCATCAAGAATCATGTCGTCACAAGGCGATAGGCATGACAGTAAGCATAACGCAACACAACCTATCTAGAACAATAACCCAAGAAAATTCAACGCGCTAGGATACCAAAATAACTTTCAGAATACAAGAAGACTATATCCAAGCACCCAATCGACAAGTCAACAAGACACAAGGAAAATCTGACTACTAAACAATCATGCATCACATTAAATTCCTGGCGCAACAATTTCTAAGGTAGACATACATCAATTAAGGGACACGATTATCCCTCTATGAGTTAATCCCTTTTTGGTATCATCAAAGAAATCGCTATTTAACATTAATATCATTGTCCGTTAATGTTCTTTGTCAACCATCCACCTTTCTTCCTATCAATAGATCTATGTCTAACAGTGGTAACACAGTCTAACTGTAAAATCTCTGTTTATTAAAAGATAGCCATCTAGCCTTGATATCGTTGTCTAACAATTATTTTGCTATCTATTAACAATGGTTGTCTAGCATTTATTGTTGTCTATTAAATACATGATATCGCTAAGTTAAGTATATTATATTGTTGTCATTTAAATATATATATTGTTGTCATTTAAATATATGATAGGCAGTCCCCGGATGGGGTGACAGGGAGGGCGATGCGGCCAGGTGGAAGCGAGCTGGGACGCGGTGGCATGGTGCTTACCGGCTCACATCAAACGCCCATTAATTTGGCATGAATTTACATAGGCGCATTCAACAGCAAAGCCTGCTTGCACAAGGGGAGGGTACCCGCACTAAGCTTCAGACTTTAATGGAGGAAGTGATGGCGGTGGTTATCGTAATTGGCATAACGCTTGGGCTCATTGTGAGCATTGCAACTCTAGGCTGTAGAGAGCTCCCGAGAACCTGTGTCTCGCAGAAGCACTGGCATCGCAGCAAGTTTGCTCTCGTCCGACTGGTGTGGCCGCTTCGCTTGGCCGCACTGTCACACTGCATCACCATGCCAAGAATCAGGGGGACACCGCGAAGAGGAGCGGCTTGGTATGCAGCGCAGTCGCGACGAAAGAGAAAGGCGGATTTTGAAAAGGCAATGGCAGTGGTTGCCAGGAGACGAAGGATGAGGGGAATGGCGATTGTCGAGGAGGTGATCCCGGATGAAGGACTGGAAAGCCCCCCTGAGCACACCTTGTTCACGGTCCCGGAAAACTGGAACCCCCGCTCGCACTTTGGTTTGGACAGCACTCCAGGTATGGCAAGCGGGACACGCAACCACGGCGACAACAGCAAAGAAAGACCTTACTCTCCTTGCTATGTGGAGGAGGAAGTTCCTCCTGAACCCACCAGAGTAGATATGGGAGATAAAGCATAGGGAGCGACCGCATACACCAGCCAGGCACAGCCACCCTCAGCCGATGGGGGTTATCTCAACCTCATCTTTGACATGTGAAATCTCCTAGAGGACCAGGTCTTCCGCATCGTGAGGCTGGAGAAGAGGCTAGATATGTTCTTCGCAACGCACTCTAGAGCTACACCAAAGAAACAATGCCCGACATGTGCCAGATCATACGCATTTCCAGTGCGAT
>JASDQU010011389.1:20532-37047 GCA_032191745.1 Picea mariana | reverse complement strand
CTGTTCATCAGAGTGTCGACTACCACAATAATTGAGTCGTGTCTCCTTGCCATCAGTGGCAATCCAACAATGAAATCCATCGAAATGACCTCCCATTTCGATTCCAGACTAGCGTGTGGCTGTAGTAATCCTGCTAGATGTCTATGTTCAACCTTCACCTACTGAGATTCTAGACATTTTGCCACGTAGTTGACTATGTCTTCCTTCATTCCTTTCCAAAACAATAAGGGTTTAAGGTCTTCCCTCATCTTCATGACTCCTGGGTGAGCCATGTACACTACTTTGTGAGCCTAGTTTAGGATCAAACTCCCAACTTGTCGTTGGGCGGTACGTAAATTCAAATTTAAATCTCAATAGTCCGTCGTTGTCCATAGTAAATCCTTCAAATTTTGTACCATTATTGTGTTTTGTCCGATAAAATCCTTGACCTCTTTGTACTAGTCATCATCGCGATGTAAAGTTAGAATCTTTTCACATAGATTCATCTGAAGAGGCATCACCGAAAATATGTGTGTTCTTCGACTCAACACATCCGCCACTCTGTTCACTGTTCCTTTTATGTAAGTAATCTCCAAATCGTACTCGCTAAGCAATTCCGACCAACGCCATGGTCGCGCGTTCAATTCGCTTTGCGTAAAGACGTGTTGTAGTCCACATGGTCTGTTTTTAGTTTATATTTTATCCAATAAGGTAGTGTCTCCAAACTCTCAAGGCATAAATGATGACTAACAAATCCAAATCATGCGTCGCATAGTTCTCCTCATGCCTTCTTGACTTTCTCGAGATGTAAGCGATCACTCGACCGTTTTGCATCAAGACTCCGCCTAAGCCTTCCTTGGATGCATTAGTGCATACCAAGAAGTCTGCGTCCATGTTAGGGACCTTTAGTATCGGTGCTTTCATCAACAACTCCTTGAGCCTCTGAAATGCCTCCACACATTTCTCGGTCCAAACAAACTTCTTGTTCTTCTTCTGCAATTCCGTAATCGGATTTGCTATCTTCAAAAAACCCTCAATGAACCATCTATAGTATCCTGCTAAACCCATGAAGCTGTGCACTTCAGGGAAATTCGTCAGCGTAGGCCATTCCATAATAGCCTCGACATTTGCTATATCCATGACGATACCTTTATTGGAGATGACATGCCCTAAGTAGTGAATATTCGATTGATAAAACGAGCATTTAGACAATTTCCCATACAATTTGTTCTCTCGCAGACACTGTAATACCAAGTGTAAGTGCTCGTTATGCTCCTCCATCATTTGAGAGTAAACGAACTTGTCCAAGTATTCATGGAACACCCCATTCATCAAAATCATAAATACCCCAGGGGAGTTTGTCAGTCCAAAAGGTAAAACAATAAAATCGTAATGTCCAAACCTCGTCTTAAAGGCGGTGTTAGGGACGTCATCCTCCTTGATTCACAACTAGTGATACCCTGATCTCAAGTCGATATTTTAAAACACCATCGCGCCTTTCATCTAATCAAATAGATCATCAATCCTTGGAAATAGATATTGATTCTTGATCGTTACCTTGTTCAATTGACGGTAGTCAATGCAGAGTCTCCACGAACCATCCTTCTTTCAAATGAAAATAACAGGTGCACCCCACAGTGACACACTAGGATGTATAAGTCCCAAGTCCAACAACTCCTTCAGTTGCAATTTCAACTCCTGTAACTCCGAGGTTGACATCTGATAAGGAGTTCTTGCTATCGGTTCAGTCCCCGGTTTTAGGTCTATGGTAAATTCCAATTCCCTCTCTTGTGACATCCCGGGTAACTCCTCAGGGAAAATGTCAGCAAACTCTCTCACCACTGGAAGGTATTCTAGACCTTCTGCTACTCCCTTCTCATTTAACGCAAAGATCACATAAAGCTTACATCTGTAACATTCCCAACCAGCCATAGGATGAGGTATGCTACTTGCAATCCTGCCATTGGACTTCTTTCTCTTACCGATACCTTTTTAAAATATAAGGATGCATAAAAGAAAAGATTTAACGACATGCACAACAATATACATCAAGCATGCATAGTCTAAAAGATTCAATTAAACAATAATTAAATATATAATGGAAATACATTCATATACATGTAAATGACACCATAACAAAAAGAACTTATCTTTATGAAATATGACACCAACTGGATGTAGACCAAGGACGTTCCACCCAACTGTAGACACTACTATTCCAAATCTCAACAACAGCGTCACCCCTGAGCCAGGGCTATCAATCCACAAGGATGGTTCTAGAGTGTACTTGGCTTCCCAAACCAGTAAACACTCAAGCTCTCATAGGCTTCCCAACACCCACAACAATCCAAGTACCCAACTCTCTTCTACCCAACTTGCACCACCCAGGAGAACAAACCTCCACCCTTCACTGCCACACAGTCCCTTAGGCAACCCTTCTTCTTATTTAGGTCTCTAGCGCAACTGGTCTAAAATCTCAATGCTGGAAATCTTAGGACTCACAATGGTGAGCAACGCAGAACACAAGCCAATGCATCTCAGACATGCAGGTCTCCAGATACGACTAGATCACACCAGCGATCATTACAATCAACTATCCTGTGGCTAATTCTTCAGCAGTTTGGTTCCCTTTCCCAAACCAAGAAGCGGATGAGGATGGATCAATGGATGGGTAAATTGGGCACATGAAAGTGTGTGAGGGAAATGAATGAATCGTACAGAGAAAACAATGAACAAGCCATCAGTCGAACGCCACCACCAGACCAGAGGCGGGTTTAAGTAACCTCGTGGGGAAACAAGAAACTCCTGGCCTTCCCCAAGAAGCTCATGTAACCGATCCCCTCCCTTAGACATAAAGGGTAATTAACATAGGAGTAAACACTTAGCCCCTCAAGCCCCCTCTCTTGTGGAATCATAGCTCCCTATAACTCTAGTCCTTATCTGTCTAGCAACCAACAATGTATTTATTATTAATAATGATCAAAACATTACATTTCTTGGGCATACTGGCCCTTTAATAATTGTTTGGGCACACTTACCTCTCACCATTGTAGAAATACATTATTTAAAATGGGGGTTGAAGACTTGGGGTGTTACATCCCCTCCCCCTTATTTTGACACTATCCTAAGTGCATATACAAATTAGAGATCAAAATCTCAAATTTATTCAAAAAGCCGCGGGTACTCTGCCCGCATGGCTTCTTCATGCTCCCAGGTAGCATATTTAGGACCGTAGCATGTTCACTGAATGTTTACCAGCTGTATAACTCGATTCCAGAGCATTTTGACTCTTCTTTCCAATACCGGCACTGGATGAACCTGAAAATCTCCCTCTATCTCTACCTGAATCATATGCCAATCAATAACATGGTTAGGATCATGTACATATTTCTTTAGTAAAGAGACATGAAATACATTATGCACATTCATGGAAGCAAGCAATGCAAGCATGTATGCAACTGGCCCTATTCTGTCCAATATTTCAAATGGACCACATAATCTATCTGCCAACTTTGTACAACTACCCACTTTCAATGAGATTTTCTTGGGCTTCACTTTCAAAAGTACATGCTCCCCTACTTTAAATTCTCTAGCTGTCCTGTTCTTGTCTGCATAAACTTTCTGTCTATCCTGAGATGCCTTTAAATTTTGCTTGATCTTAATCACCTGGTCTTCCATGACCTTGAGCAACTCCGGCCCAAGTACCACTCTATCTGCTAGGTTGCCCCAACTTACTGGAGTATCGCATTTCCTACCATACAAGGCTTCAAATGGGCTCATTCTCAATGAGGCTTGATACCCATTATTATATGAAAACTCAACCAAGTGTAAGTAATCTTCCCACTTAGATGGCNCAACGATGAGCAAGGTGGAACACAGACCAACACATCTTAGACATGCAGGTCTCTAGATATGACTGGATCACACCAGTGATCATTACAACCAACTATCCCGTGGCTAATTCGTCAGCAGTTCGGTTCCCTTTCCCAAACCAAGACACAGATGAGGATGGATCAATGGATGGGTAAATTGGGTGCATGAAAGTGTGTGAGGGAAATGAAAGAATCGTATAGGGAAAACAATGAACAATCCATCAGTCAAACGCCCCCATCAGACCAGAGGCAGGTTTAAGTAACCTCATGGGGAAACAAGAACCTTCTGGCCTTCCCCAAGAAGCTCATGTAACCGATTCCCTCCCTTAGACAAAAATGGTAATTAACATAGGAGTAAACACTTAGCCCCTCAAGCCCCCTCTCTTGTGGAATCATAGCCCCCTATAACTCTAGTCCTTGTCTGTCTAACAATCAACAATGTATTTATTATTAATAATGATCAAAACATTACATTTCTTGGGCATACTGGCCCTTTAATAATTGTTTGGGCACTCTTACCTCTCAGCATTGTAGCAATACATTATTTAAAATGGGGGTTCAAGACTTGGGGTGTTACATCCCCTCCCCCTTATTTTGACACTGTCCTCAGTGCATATACAAAATAGAGACCAAAATCTCAAATTTATTCAAAAATCCATGGGTACTCTACCCGCATGGCATCTTCATGCTACCAGGTAGCATATTCAGGACCGTAGCAGGTCCACTGAACTTTTACTAGCTGTATAACTCGATTCCGGAGCATTTTGACTTTTTTTTCCAATACCCGCACTAGCTGAACCTGAAAATCTCCCTCTGTCTCTACCTGAATCATATGCCAATCAATAACATGGTTAGGATCATGTACATATTTCTTTAGTAAAGAGACATGAAATACATTATGCACATTCATGGAAGCAGGCAATGCAAGCATGTATGCAACTGGCCCTATTCTGTCCAATATTTCAAATGGACCATAGAATATGGCTGCCAACTTTGTACAACTATCCACTTTCAATGAGATTTCCTTGGGCTTCACTTTCAAAAGTACATGCTCCCCTACTTTAAATTCTCTAGTTTTCCTGTTCTTGTTTGCATAAACTTTTTGTCTATCCCGAGTTGCCTTTAAATTCTGCTTGATCTGAACCACCTGGTCTTCCATGTCCTTGAGCAACTCTGGCCCAAGTACCACTCTATCTGCTGGGTTGTCCCATCTTACTGGAGTATCACATTTCCTACCATACAAGGCTTCAAATGGGCTCATTCTCAATGAGGCTTGATACCCATTATTATATGAAAACTCAACCAAGTGTAAGTAATCTTCCCACTTAGATGGCTTATCCATCACATACATTCTCAGCATGTCTTAAATTATTTGATTGACTCTCTCTGTTTTCCCATCTGTCCGGGGATGATATGATGTGCTAAAGTTTAGATTTGTGCCAAATCATTTAAACAATCCCCTCCAGAAATCAGAGGTAAAATTTATATCGCTGTCCGAGATGATTGTCCCAGGTATCCCATGCAACCTAGCAATTTCCTTCATGAAGATTTCTACAATATTAGTTGTTGTATGCGTTGTCTTCACAGGCACAAAATGAACAACCTTTTTTAATTTTTCAACCACCACCATGATTGAATCATGTTGTTTATTTGTTCTTGGTAATCATGTGATGAAATCCATGGTGATCACTTCCCATTTATTCTCTGGGATTGGAAATGGCTATAGCAAACCCGCTGGATGCCTATTCTCAACCTTCACCTTCTAACATTCCATACATCGAGTGATGTAATCAGAAACATGCTTCTTCATTCCCGGACAAAAGAATTGTCTTCTTACTACTATAATTGTTTTCTGGTAACTGGGATGTCCAACATAAGGAACATCATGCATTTCCTTCAGTACCAAATTCCTCAGTTCTCCTGAACTAGGAACATAGATTCTATTTTTATGCATGAGTAATCCATCTTCCTTTATCTCATACTCCTTTATTTTCTGTTGTACATCTCCATGTTGTAAGTTTTCCTTTACCTGTAGGTAATGCTGATCTATAACAAGACCATCTAAAATTCTGCTCTTCAAGTCCGACTGATGCATACTAATAGCAGTAACATGCATGAGATGCACTCTCCTACTAAGTGCATCGACAACTTTATTCTCCTTTCCCTTGATATGCTTGATATCGAAGTCATATTCACTTAAAAATTCCAACCATCTTGTTTGTCTCACATTCAAGGTCGGCTGTTCAAAAATATACTTCAGGCCAATGTGGTCTATCCTTAATTCAAATTTCTTCCCCATGAGATAATGCCTCCACATCCTCAAGGCGTGGACAATGGTAGCAAGTTCCAAGTCATGTGTGGCATAGTTCCTCTCATGTTCCTTAATCTTTCTGGACTCATATCCAATGACATGTCCATTTTGCGCGAGGACTCCCCCAAGTCCTTCCTTACAAGCGTCTGTACATACCACAAAACTTTCATTTGGGTCAACNCACTAGTAAGTAATTCCTTCAACAGATTAAAATTATTTTGAGTGTCCATTCAAATTTAGTTCCCTTCTTTTGCAAAGAAGTGACGGGATGAGGAATCTTAGAGAAATCTACTATGAACCTTTTGTAGTAGCTAGCTAATCCCATAAAATATCTGACGTCTAACACATTTCTATGTGTTGGCCATCCTCTAATGGCTTCAATCTTCTCTGTATATATTTCTATTCCCTGCTCTGAAATAATGTGTCCCAAGTAATGGATCTTCTTTTGATAGAAAGAACACTTACTCAAATTGGCATACAACTGATGTTCTCTCAATACTTGCAATACCAATCTTAAGTGATTTTCATGCTCCTCTTCAGAATTAGAATAGATAAGTATGTCATCCAGGAATACTATGACAAACTTGTCCAAATAATTTCTAAATATGCCATTCATTAAGCACATGAAGACAACTGGTTCATTGGTTAGTCCAAATGGCACCACTACAAATTCATAATGCCCATACCTGGTGCTAAAGGTTGTCTTATGAATGTCTTCTTCCTTGATTTTTACCTGATGGTATCTTGCCCTGAGATCAATCTTTGAAAATATCTTTGCTCCTCTTAGCTGATCAAAGAGGTCATCAATTTAGGGTAAAGGATACTTGTTCTTTATATTGTAATTGTTCAGCTGTCGGAAGTCAATACATAGCCTCAAGGTTCCATCCTTCTTTTTGACAAAAATTACTGGTGCTCCCCAAGGTGAAACACTTGGATGTATGTACCCTTTCTTCAGCAATTCCTCCAACTGCATTTGTAATTCTTTTAACTTTGGTGTGCTCATTCTGTAAGGTGTTTTTGACACCGGGGTAGCTCCTAGCACTAAGTCAATTGAGAAATCTATCTCCCTCCTTGGTGGCAATCCTAGTGTTTCTTGGAATACATCTTCAAATTCTTGTAGTACTGAGAAATCTTCAAGGCTTGGCCCCTTTGTATCAACTGGCTCTTCCACATGAGCTGCATATAGTTGAAATCCTTTTCTAAAACATCTTTTTAGTTGTAAGGAAGAAATCTCCCTTATAGAGATGGGTCTTGGAACACGTTTCACAGTGCTCTGTTTTCCATTTTCATCAAGACATGTAAATGTCTTGTTATGACAATCTAGGAAAACATGATTCTTGTACAACCAATCCATCCCAATCATAACATCGTAAGACCCCAATGATATGATATTTAGATCCATGCTAGTATTCACTCCATTAAGACTTATGGAGCAACTTCTGACCATATCATGGATTCTCCTTTTGGTTCTAGTGGCTAACTGAACCAAACTTTCTTTTCCAAGTTTACTTTTCTCCAAATGTAATCTATCCACTATCTTAGGATCAATGTAGCAATGACTTTCTCCCGAATCAATCAAAATAGCAACATGATGATTTATGATCTTACCTTCCACCTCGATCATATTGGACTGGTACTCTGCTTGTCGATCATTTAAAGATGCATAGATTCTTCCCATATCTTTGACTGTTGTAGCCTCTAGGAAGTTGTGCACAATATTCACTCTATCCTTTCTGTGTGGGAAATCCTTGTACAGATGATCTTCTTTGCATCCTTAGCATTGGATTGGTGGTCTTCCCCTTTTTCCCAAGGAATCTTCCTTCTTGGATTTCCCCTTAGCATACTAATCTTGATGATTTCTATTAGGCTCATTCCTATGGAAAGAGGGTTTGAATCATTTCCTCCTCTAATCAGACTTTTCATTCTTCTTGTCCTTTCAAGATTTCTGCAGAGATTCTCTTCCCTGGCCTTGATCATACAGGTATTTATCCTTCTTGATGGCCTCAGTCAAGGTCTTGGGTTCATCATACTTGATATTTTCCTTATAAAAGGTTGGAAATCCACTTAGAAATCATTGTATTTTCACTTTCTCATCACCAATGAACTTGACATACTTTAACAATCCCAAGAACTTCTTCTCGTAATCTTCCATAGTCATGCTTCCCAACATGAGTTCAAAGAACTCTTGCATTTTCTTGTCATAGAAATTCTCTGAGAGGTACTCCTTCTGGAAGTAATTCTTGAACTGCTTCCAAGTGATCCTACTTTCATTAACATGTTCCACTTGCTTCAGTTGGTCCCACCACATCGCAACTTTCCCGTGTAAATCATAGGTGGAAATCCTGCATTCTAGGTTTGATGAATAATTATGCAACTAAAAATATCTCATGAGCCCAAGAAACCATGCTTCGAAATCATCTTCCCTTTCTCTTTCACCATTGAAGGAAGGCGGCTTAAGCTTACTCAACTCTCCTTGCAAACTATCTACCTCTTGTTTCCTTCTTTTTTTTCTGACAGGGGACACCTCTGGGCTGCTTATGGGATCATTCGATGAATAAAACTTTCTTTCTAAGTAAGGAGGTGAGTGGCGTCCATGATCTCTGCTAGCACTTCTGAAATAACCAGCTCTTCCATGAGAATCTCTTCTTTCATGACACCTGCCTCCTTCTTCTTGTATTGAGTTTGATCCCTTCTTCATTTTCCTTTGCAACTGATTTAAGATCTACAACAATCGAGCATTTATCTGACTTTTCTCTCTAATCAGTATCTCATTGTCTTCTTTGTAGCTTTGCACTTCCATCTTCAGGATTCTTACTGTTTCTATCAACGTTTCCTGCTCTCCTTTTTCCTTGCGTCCATTGGACTTTGTCTCTGCATTACTGACTCTGGTATTCTGGCCTTCATCCTTCTTATCATGACTAGAGGCTCCCTTGCCTTCTTTCATTTCCTCAATATGGATCCTGAGTTGATGTGTTTAAACCCCTTAATTCTATAAAATGTGCAAGTGACCATTTTGTTAGAATTATGCATATGATAAAAAAAATTGCCAAACCATGCTACAAGTATATTTCTTGTTTTGTTCATGTAGATCATATCCCCATTCTCCGAAAATAACAGTGTCCTATTATCCCTGGGTTGACACAGAATTTCATCCTGCGCAAACGCTTCCTTCAAACCACCTTCCCAGGTGACCATGACTAGAACCCACGGCTAAATCCTTCCTTAGCACTATTGTGTCTTGAAGACAACCAATTCGGTCCTTATCCCTCTTTTCTCAGCTCTCAATCTGCATATGACCACAACCATGACCCTGCGCTTAGCTGAAAAAGCGCTTGTCGAGAGCTTTGGGACTTCAGAAATTTCAACCAGGACCAGATCAACGACCCTCATCCTCTTTCACGATCAATGATCGATATTTGCTTCAGGACTCCATGCTTCAGGAGTCTCAACTTCCTCGCTTGCCTCTTCCTGGAACGCTTTTACCTGGAGTTCATGATCTGTTGACGCCTGTCCTCCCACAGATCGGTGGCTATGGATTGCTTCGGCTCTTTGGGCTTTGAAAGTTTCAACTTCCCTCACACACTTTCTCCTGAAGTGCTTTCACCCAAAGGCGATGATCCTTCGACGTGTGTATTCTCGAATCAACGGTCGATATGTACTCTAGACTTCGGGCCTTCGAGAGTTTTCGACCGAATGCAACTTGTCACATCTTTCCCCTCTAGAGTGCCCAGTCTCTAGACTGCATGATCTGTCACCACATGGTGGAATACTGGAAGTGGACAAGTGGCCCAATCAGGCGGGTTCCATGTGTCACGTTCTAACTAACTTTTCCACACTCCATATGCTAAAAAATGACTGACATGTGGCACACATCCCATGTGTCCACGTCATCCCTAGTGATTCCCACAATCCACATCAATTCGAGAATTCCAGGGTCCACATCACCTCTAGGTGACATCATCATGCCCCATCACTTCAGCTCTTCGGGCTTCGAGACTTCAGGAGTTTTCATACTAGTGCACCTCCAATTCTCCCGAACTCTGAATTCTTGAACTGGCCAATCTGTCGCCATGTGTCCTCCTGGATCGGATGACTAAAATTCACTTCGGGTCTTCACCCGGAGTTCACGGATCTGCTCCATGTTTCCTCCTCAATCTGACTGCTAGGTTTTACTTCGGGACTCCAGACTTCAGAGATCTGAAACCTCAACCTTTTTTTTGAAATGTTTTTGTCCGAAGCTCACGATTTGGTGACGCTTTCCCCCTCGTAGATCGACAACTATGATTTCTTCAGGACTCCGGACTTTAGAAATATCAAACTTAAAAAATTATCTGGCCCCACTGGCTTTTATCCGAAGCCCTGGATCTGGTGACACGTGGCTCACAACAGATCAATGGATGAGATCATTTTAGGTCTTCAAGTTTCGGAAGTCTCAAACTTCAAACCCCCTCCTTGCTCACTTTTTCCTGGAGCATTTTATTCAGAGCACACTATCGGTTGATGTGTGTCCTCCCACAGATCGACGGTTCCCAGGCTACTTCAGCTCTTTAGGGTTTCGTCGCTCGAGCAATGACATGTCACATCACTGCATGCCTTTTCAATTTGCAGGGGCACGCATCAAAATTTTGGAGTAACCCGCTTTTCGCCCCACAATTTTCCTGATGCTGACATGTAACCCCTTGGTGAAACCATGGTTTGGATTGTGAGACCGCCTTGGGAAATTAACTCCCATGCAACTTGGTTCCCTACAATGCCTGCTGGTCGTTGATCTCTCTCTCCAATGGGATCTAATGGTTGTGACCTTAACCTCTGCTTCATTTTCATCGGACGACCCCTGTTCACTTGTCCTTCAATCCAACGATCCTAGATCTCTCCTAATCCTACAGTGGCGATCGCTCCCAAATTCGAAGGGGATGGTCACGATCCTTTGAACCCCTTTACAATGAGTCTCTGCTGATCTAACTCCCGCGTAGATTTTGCAACACCATTCCTCCTGAGATTTTCAACTCCATGACCATAGTTCGATCTGTAACCACTAGACTCTGACCAACAGACCCGACCCATACCGGCTCGGTGTTTCAACCAAAAGCTCTGATACCAAACTGTAACATCCCCAGCCAACCACATGCCAAGGTATGCTACTTCCAAGCCCTCCCTTGGACTTATTTCTCTTACTGATACCTTTTTAAAATATAAGGATGTATAAAAGAAAATATTTAACGACATGCACAACAATATACAACAAGAATGCATAGTCTAAAAGATTCAATTAAACAATAATTAAATATACAGTGGAAATACATCCATATACATGTAAATGATACCATAACATAAAGCACTTATCTTTATGAAAGATGACACCAACTGGCTGCAGACCAAGGATGTTCCACCCAACCGAAGACACTATTGTTCCAAATATCAACAACAACGTCACCCCCGAGCTAGGGCTATGAATCCACAAGGACGGTTCCAGAGTGTACTTGACTTCCCAAACCAGAAGCTCTCACAGGCTTCCCAACACTCATAGCAATCCAAGTACCCAAATCTCTTCTACCCAGCTTGCACCACCTGAGAGAAAAAACCTCCACCCTTCACTGCCACGCAGTCCCTCAAGCAACCCTTCTCCTTATTTGGGTCTCCAGCGCAAATGGTCTAGAATCTCTATGCTGGAACTCTCAGAACTCGCAGGGGTGAGCAACGCGAAACATAGGCCAACGTATCTTAGACATGTAGACCTCTAGATATGACTGGATCACACCAACGATCATTACAACCAACTATCCCATGGCTAATTCTTCAACAATTTGGTTCCCTTTCCCAAACCAAGATGTGGATGAGGATGGATCAATGGAAGGGTAAAATGGGTGCATGAAAGTGCATGAGGGAAATGAATGAATTGTGTAGGGAAAACAATGAACAAGTCATCAGTCGAACCACCCCATCGGATCAGAGGCGGGTTTAAGTAACCTCGTGGGGAAACAAGAACCTCCTGGACTTCCCTAAGAATCTCATGTAACTGATCCCGTCCCTTAGACAAAAAGGGTAATTAACATAGGATTAAACACTTATCCCCTCAAGCCCCCTCTCTTGTAGAATCATAGCCCCCTATAACTCTAGTCCTTGTTCGTTTAGCAACCAACGATGTATTTATTATTATTAATAATAAACAAATTACATTTCTTGGGCATACTGGCCCTTTAATAATTGTTTGGGCACTCTGGCCTCTCAACATTGTAGCAATACATTATTTAAAATGGGGGTTCAAGACCTGGGGTGTTAAAACATCCTTGGCACAAGCTCTTCCATAGCTGTAAGGAAGAGATGAACCTCGGGGAAAATCCCTGGTTCCGACCTACAATCATGCGTCTCTATCCCTCATCATCAACCAAGATCAACCATTTCGTCTTATAGTTGAGTGTCGTAAGATCCTAAGATTGTGACGTACAAGTTGCCCCTAGTGACAAACTCTCCCAGGTTAAGGCTACAACCCATAACCTTCTCACCAACCTTCTGTTCGGCTCCCGAAGCCATTTCTACAAAGATAAACTTATCCTGTTTGACTGCCGTTACCTTAATTCTTTTTGGCGCTACACCAGAAATGAAACTCTCGGTAGCCTTGGGATCTATCAAAATACCAAGGGTTTGGTCAGTGATGGTACCTGACGTCTCGAGCACAATCGACTGGTGCTTTGCTTGATGATTATTCACCATTGCATGAATCCTATGGGCCTTGCCCAAATCTCCCATGGTAGTGGTTCCAGCTAATCCAGATGCTCTAGTCCTCTCCTAGAACCATTCCTCAAACAATTCCCATGACACGTCTTCGACTACCATGTTCAAATGTGGCAGGAGCATCTTCCACCATAGAAGAGCGCTCCCCTTTAGTTGAAATACCACTAAGAAGACCTTCATGTTGGAGGTAGTCACGAAGTGAAAAGCACATTGCCACATTCTCCAACCATGCCTCAATGGTTGAGTCATCCACGAAACTCATGGAATTGATAAATTATCCCTCTCGAGTTCTCATTGAAAGCTAACGGTATTGGCTGGGGCACACTGTGGACCCTCAGGGGTACAGGCACGCTGGCCTCATCTCAGTATAGATAGTGGATCGAGGCCTCTGACATTCCTTGAAAGGACCTTGTCAGGCCCTCCTCATCCATTACAACAATCAGATCCAGCCCAAGGACTTGTTCCTCCCCTTGGGGGTTAGACTCTGAGGGCACAGACACTTCTGGAGGCGTCACACCTCCTTCCAAGGCACCACTCTACGAACCTCTGTGGCATCCTCTAATCGAGATCACCACATGGACACTTTAAAGTTTTTAGTTAGCGCTTGGTTAATAATCAAGGGTTTACGAAAGTAGAAAGCATGGCGATTCAGAGTCGCAGGGTTGAACCTGCTCTGATACCATATGTAACGACCAAATTTGTTATGACTACATGTGACATAGGAAGTGCAATTTTTTTTTTTTAAGCATGAAGGCAATCGACAAAAACAATTAAACAACAAAACGAGACGACGAACACAACTTACACATTCAAGCGATAGAAAACAATGACACAACATACTAGCACATCATGCAACTGGGTGAAACATGCAATAATCAACAGACAAATGAAAATGGCTACTCGCCCGACACAAGCAATACAACGCCTAACAGCTAAAGGTCAACATCAACAAACCCGACACCATGGCTTTGATGACCAGTAACTAGATACCTCTACGGTGCACAAAACCAAATGCATTAAGGCATTACAAAACCAAGTACCAACATCAATTAGAACGAACAATACAACCACATCGGGAGGCACATGACTCCGGCCAGGTTATCATTCGCATCTATCCTTCAGGGTGCACAATGATCCCCTCATCAGGAATCATGCCGTCACAAGGCGATAGGTACGACAATAACCATAGTGCAACACAACCTATCTAGACCAATAACCCAATAAAACCCAATGCGCTAGGATACCAAAATAACTGTCAGAATACAAGAAGACTATATCCAAGCACCCAATCGACAAGTCAACAAGACACAAGGGAAATATGACTACTAAAAAATCATGCATCACATTAAATTCTTGGCACAACAATTTCTAAGGCAGACACACATCAATTAAGGGACATGATTAACCCTCTATGAGTTAATCCCTTTTTGGTATCAACAAAGAAATCGTTATTTAACATTAATATCGTTGTCTGTTAATGTTCACTGTCAACCATCACCTTTCTGCCTATCAATAGATCTATGTCTAACGGTGGTAACATAGTCTAACTGTAAAATCTTTGTTTATTAAAAGATAGCCATCTAGCATTGATATCGCTATCTAACAAGTATTTTGATATCTATTAATAATGGCTATCTAGAATTTATTGTTGTCTATTAAATACATGATATCGCTAAGTGAAGTATATTATATTGTTGTCATTTAAATATATATATGGATGTCATTTAAATATATGATAGGAAGAATTAATATATGATAATGCTGTCATTTAATATATATGAAATCACAGAGTGTAAATATATGATATATTGCTGAGTTAAATAACAACAAAGATCTATAACTAAGGAAAAATAACATCCATAACCAGAATAGGCTATCTAAACAATAAGATATCTAACCAATGTTATTTAAAAACAAAATTACTGCCTAGCAATATCGTGTGTGAATACATTTAAAAGCGAAATCAACATTCTACCAAAAATGGATCTCTGCCCAACAAATTCGTGGGTGAATACAGTAAGGGAAATCTCTACCCATGATAACACACCATCAATCATTATTACCAAAGGGGAGTTCAATGTCATACACAACATACAATGCAACAATTACAAATCAACCAATTACGCAGTCACAAAACATAGCTATTACACAGTCACAACGCAACAATAAATCCGTTGTCACCCCAGGTATAAATTTGTTGTACCTTAACCAATTTATTGATTGATAAAACTATACATTCGTTGTCTATCACAGATAGGTGTCTAAAAATAAACATTATGGGATACGCTATGTGAAAGATGGGTAAAACTCCAATAAAAACGTGGTTTTAACTGCTGTGTAAAAACATAAATAACAATAAATCATTGTATAATGATATTAATTGGATCATAAATAATCATGATATCATTGTAGAATAAATACAAAAATAATAATGATATTTATTGTAAAACATAAATAGAAATGATATCACTGTATAATAAATACAAAAACACAACTATATATGATAACGTAGATATACAAATTCCCATTGATTTTAGAATTTGCATTGGTAAAAGTTGTTGGCTAGTAACATGACACAACTGAATAATAAATGAATGGTATCGCTGCCCATTTAAACTGAAACCAATATAAAAAAAATCACTATCTATTGCTATCCTTTAAACTAAAACAAATATAATAAATTCACTTTTTAAACTGGAACAAATATGATAAACCTGCTATCCTTTAAATCTACGATAATGATGTCTATCAACATATGATATTGCTGGGAAAATATGGTGGAAATAATCACGGATTTGCTGTGTAAATCACTAAGAAAATTCATGTGGTGAGTGATGTGTAAAGGCTGGGCAAAACGTTGTCTATGAGGAAGATCATAGAGTAAAATTACAATTGCTAATCAAGCAATGTAATCACAGGAGAAAAATAAGATTGATGTGTTTAGAGCATAAAAATTTGTTGATATTCTACCGATCAAGTGCTGGGATTTATCATTAAAATCACAGAGATTATATGCCAAGAAATCGATCGGAGATGAATCAAACAAAACGTAGAGATACTCAATCACAAGAAGGCGCAAAGACTAATCATTCGACAATGAATCAATCAAACTCAAGATACTCATTCGCAAGAATGCAAGGATTAATCATTCAACCAAGAATCAATCAAACGAAGAAATACTCATTCACAGGAACACAAGATTAATCATTAATAAAGGAAAAACATAGAGATAAGTAAGGGATAGATAGCTGGGAGAAATTTATCCTTCACTCATTATCCATGCATAAGAAAGCATGGCATTTGAATCTATAGGTCTTTAAACACTAGAGTGACGACTGTGAATTCGACTCCTAGCCGACTGCTCAGGCACAGACTAATAACTAAAGGGATAAGGGACAAAAGATAAAAACTCAAATTTTCTTCACATTAATCAATAAAAACAAATGTAGAGAAGTCATTGCAATCAGAGGTTGGGTTCACCACGGGAAATCAATTCAGTAAACAACGAGCAAGGGGATTACAAATATCGTAGGAAAGAAGGTGCAAGAAAGCTCATGGCAATGAAATATTCAACCGAGAACATAAAAAATAACATGTGTAAA
The DNA here is from genome assembly GCA_032191745.1 of Picea mariana. Classification (NCBI taxonomy): domain Eukaryota; kingdom Viridiplantae; phylum Streptophyta; class Pinopsida; order Pinales; family Pinaceae; genus Picea; species Picea mariana. Next base: position 20,551 of record JASDQU010011389.1, on the reverse strand, counting down.
TTAAATCTCATTGCAAATA
>JASDQU010011388.1:241294-276523 GCA_032191745.1 Picea mariana | reverse complement strand
TGGAGCTGTCCCATATGATCTACAGGAGTCCATACTGATTGCTGTTTGGGTTTTGGGTTCCAACCCAGGTTCAAACTTATGTATTTCCCTACATATTTATATAATATCTTATCTGCCTGTTGCTTATTTGGGCTGAGAGAAATTTCTGCTGTTTGTATTAAAATTAAGTTTGTTAAATTAGATAGAAAGAGTAATTTTTTAATCATATTAAGTAAATGTTAAAAAGTAAACAGGTTAATGGAAGATTTTAAAAATGCTAAAAATTTATGAACATAAGACCTTGTTCATTGATTTGGAAGGACATCTAAAAATATACTAGCATTTTCAATTGATAACTATTAGATTGAAATTTATGGTTAAAAGATCATTAAATGTGCCCATTATTAATAGGTCTATGTCTTACCTTTCTGAATAATTAACATGACAAAAATCAGTAAAAACACTATGATAAATTTGTCCAAATCTACAAACTTGTAATTGTTTAATGAATTTGTCAAAGTCTATAAATTTGTAATTGTTTGGTAAATTTGTCCAAGTCTGACCACAAAGTTACAAGTCATTCTGCTTTCTTTAATAGTTGTCTCTCTTTTTTTGAAATGGCTTGATGTCGGTGATGGTGATTATGTAGGGCAGGGGACATAACTGCCATGCATACCGATCGACTCTATAGATAGGGGACATTCTTACTGTATTTCATTTGTGAGGTCAATTGATTACCAAGATTTTGTTCCTAGGCCAGAAAAAGTTCTTGGGATATGCCATTGTTTGTATTCTTATTCGGTGACAAATGAGCGAGTTATTTTTTGTCATCAAATGTTTGTTAGTATGTAACAAACTTTCAGGTATACTATTGCCATTGTTTGTAATCTTCTTAGGTGACAAACCACGGAAATTTTCCCTCWAKTCCACTGGCTTTTKKTTTTGGAGCGTCCACGATCTAAATCSTTTACACATAAACACCATTTAAACAAACAAACAAAAATGAGTTTTATGTTATAATGCATATATGATTAAATGGTCTTCATCATTGTATCGGGTATTATAAAATGGATCTCACTCAAATAAAGAGTTCTCTTTTGAAATGAATATCTGATATGCTCTTCATATRTGGGGGTATTCTWAAGTGGTCGTCACGATTGCAAGAAAGCCAATTTAGTTGAGCTATGAAAACACTTATATTAATTTCTTCTACCAAAACCCATGTTCCAAGTATAAAGCCACTCTGCCATGCAAACACACATATATGCATATTGAGAATCTATTTGTCATGATACATATATGTTGGAGAAATAATGGAGAAATTAAAATGTTGTTAGGAAGATGTTATTGAGTTGTTAAGTGCTTGCATAAGTTTGATATGAGAGTAGTTTCAAATCCTATTTTATAGAAGTTTGTTCTGAAGTCAGTTTGTTGTTCTACAACTATATATGTAATGGATTTCTAATCAATGAGAAATAGAATATGTGAGCATAGTCTCACTTGTGTGAGTCCTTGTGGTCTCACAATATCGCTGTGTTATTCTCCAATTTTAAGTTGGTATCAGAGCCTAGGTAGCAGATAGGCATTGCATTATTTCCTATCTTGTGAATAGAGAGCAGTCTGTCGGAGAAGAAAACTCGCATGCCTGTGTTGAAGGAGAATCGTTGTTGTGAAAGGAGAATTGTTGTGTGGTACGCCGAAGTCGTGGAAGAAAGGAGAATCACGTGGAGTATTCGAAGAGGTAGACCTGCATGCGTGGAGCAACGATCCTCTTGTTGTTGTTGTTCCCATAGTTGAGCGCGAAGTGTTACAACCATTGTGGAAAGAGTGTATGCGTGGAGGAGATTGTTTTGTGCAGGAGATTAGTGTTTTCCATTGTTTGGCACTGCCAAGAAGAAGACCATCGTTTAGTCTGCTGGCCTGGAAGAGAGTCGTCTTTTGTAAGAGCCATTTGTTGTTGTTGAAGGTTAAGTAGTCGCCGTGTAATTGTTTGTTGTAAGAGTTGCTACTGCTTTCTGTGTGAAGGAGCCACTGTTTGCTCTCGTGTGAAGGGCGTTGGCTGWGTCAAGATCTGTGCGTTGGAGGAGAASCATCGTCAAATTTGYAACATGTGTTGGAGGAGAAGCATCGTCAGATTTTCATGACCTGYAATTACTTTCTACCTGGAAATTACTGTGTCTTTCCCTTTGTGGGGCTCTATGTTTTAGTTCTGTCAGAAAGTAGGAATTGTTTGCTGTTGTTTTGATTGTTGCCTATTATCGTCGTTTTGATTTCGGCTGCTGTAGAAGTTGGAGGAGTCCTCTGTGTGGAGGAGTACAGCCGAAAGTTTTCGTAGTAAAGGAAGTCGGTATTAATAAATAGGGAGTCGTTGTATCGCTGCATGGAAAAGAAATTTGCCAAGATGAAATCGTTGTCTTGAAGAGAGTGCAGCCCACAAGAAAGTCACACTTTAACAACAACTTGCTTGGAAGAGTGTGCACATCTGTGCGCCGATGAAGGAGTCCACTGTCAATCGGTGACCTGGAAAAGAACCACTCTGTTTATGATTGGCGTCGTGGCTATTCAAGAGAGTCATGCACTGCCGATAACTCTCAATCCAGAAGTTGTTCTTTGTGAGAGAGACGCAACTGTTTTGTTAGAGAGGGCAGACGTATGAGTGATCACTGTAACAGAGCCGCCATTAAATTAAGACCATTGTTTGGTGTGAACTTGCAGGAGCTCGTGTGGAGGAGTTTTCTTTCATTGCATAGCAGAGCAGAGGCATTGCAAAGGTTGCAGTTATTTATCGTGGTTGATCCTAAGTGCTGCAAGCCCAGAATCGCTGGCAAAGTGAGCGTGAGAAAATCGCTGCTGGAGACTGTGATCGCGTGGTTGCATCACAGAAGTGAGAGCACTGCATAGAAGGGCCACTGCATGCCTTGCTGTTGCGCTTGGATGCATAGAAGAGCTACAAGGAGGAGGAAAAGAACCACTCTCAGAAAAGATATTGTTGTCCATTGTTGTTGTATATTGTTTGACGTATTGTTTGTCTGAAGAAAAGGAGCCTGTGATATATTGCTATGATGCGTGCGACTTAAAGAGCTGTGAGGAGTAGCAAATATCTACCATACGTGCTGGTTTGTTATTCTATTTTCGTCAAGAAAAAGTGCGTTATCAAACCTATGATGTGGTGGAGCCATCTTCCTGAAGGGAAAACTCGTAGAAGGAGAATGCATAGTTGCTTGCTACTCTCATGAATAAGCAAGGGAAAATTAGACAACTTCAGAAAGAGCTAAAACATATGAGGAGAAAGAATCAGAGAGAAAGAATCAGCAGGAATAGTCATTGTATTTTGTAGATCAGTATGATGTGTTTCTAGTTGTAGATGAAGAACCTATTCTTGAGGATCAGAATGCAGTGTTGGACCAGATCAATGAAGAATTTGATAAAATATATGAAATAGTGTTGGCCCTTGGTTATGAAAGTAAGCGAAGATCAAGGCAGAAAAGGCAGAATGTGAACTGCGTGGAAGACACAGTGACTGTTACTGGGTTGAAGTGAGAAATAGAGCAGAAAAGATGGAGTGAAGTAAAAGGAAGCAAATCATCGAACGAGGAGATCGAGGATGACGTATCATTAAGAAATAAGGATCGTGGGCAACTCAGCAAGCGGAAAAAGCCACCGTTGGATGCTTTGGATCACTGCGCGAGAAGGAAGGAAAGCTAGGCTGGCGAAGCCCTGAAAACGCAGATCAAGTTGACCTAGGGTTTTGATATCTAGGGTTTGTGACACCTAGGGTTTTGATATCTAGGGTTTGTGACACCTAGGTTTCGACCTAAGAATGTCAGTGAGCTATTGCAATGTATAAATAGAGGTTTAAAGGACCCGGGTTGGGTTGTTGTTGTTGATGTTATGATTATTGTTGTTTTCTTTGTCATTGTGTGATTGAGTGAGTAATATAGAGTGAGAGAGAAGTGTTCAGTACGAGAGCCTTCTGTATTGTAAGATCTTTAGCTGGGTGTGAAGATCAACCCTGCAGTTGGGTGCGCAGGGAGGGAAGATATAGCGAGGAGAAGAGAGAAGATCTACTAGCTAAGAGCACATACAAGAACTGTATTCTTCATCTTAATACATTATAAAGAACAGTTCTGTGGACGTATCCCTAGAGAAAGGGTGAACCACGTATATCTTGTGTCGTATGTGTGATTGGTGTTCTGTTCTTTGTTATTGGTATATTGCTATTGCATTATTGTGTTAGATTTGATAGATATATCTTGCGCAATAGATCCTAGGAAGATAAAGAATAATAGATTGTTGTGTGTCGATCACTATAAATCCACTTTACATTCCTTTTGGTTGTAGACATCTTTGTCTTGCAACCCGCTCATAGCTGCTTTGGGTGAGACTACATCTGTCTCGCAGGTGTTGCCGAAAGGGCCAGTAGCTAGGGCTTGTTGGTGCACTCTTGGAGCTGAACCCTGGGTCTGCCCCTATGCCAACAAATCGTTATGTTGTCGGGACATGAATCTTCTTGAGGGAATGTCAAGGTGGTTCCCATCAAAGACAGAGATTCAAAAGTGGATAGAGGATCAAGAAAAGGACTTCGCTGAAGCCCAGAACAAGAACCCTAATCTTAGTACAGAGGATTGGTTGGAGAGATATATCTTTACTGATATACACAAAATTTTCTTTGGAGGAATCCATCAAGAGCTATATGAGTGGTTAGCTAGGTTAGCAGATACCCAATTTGAGATGAGATCTAGACCTCCTATGGTTTGGACGTCAACGCTGACCAAGAAGGTCAAGAGAGTTGATAATGCCCTATCACGAGCAATAGATCACTGGTTTGATAGCACCGTTGGAGGCTACATCACCGAGTTTGTTGTTGATGGAGTAGAGTCATATAGCCAAGCCGAGAGATATTTCTTCAAGGGACCCAGGGGAAAATTTTTACATTTTCTGAAGCTGAGGATCAAGATGTTATTGCATGAGAAGAACATCTTGAAGATACAGTAAATTGGTCGGATTTGAAAAAGCTAATGTTCAGGAATTCAGACAGCGACAGTGATACAAAGGCTGGACATATGCCTAATGGGAAAGTGTTCAGAGAAGTTCATCTTGCGAACCTGTTTAAGTAGAACTACGGGGACGATGGTTTCTATAATGAAGAAGAGGCAGATATGACGGACGAAGAGCATTCAAAACCCGCTGGAACAAAGGAAGGGAAAGCTGAAGAACCTCGTCGAGAAGAGCTAGAAACTTCAGGAACTACGCAGACTGTTGAAGTAAGTACTATTATCGCTCATGTTGATTCAGTAACATTAAGCAACCAGAGTAATCCAAGCCACCAGAGCATTTAAAGCACTTTCACTGGTAGTCCACCACATACTCAGTCAAGAACGCTAGGAAGATTTATGGCAAATGAGATGAGGCTCCCTATTTTTAGGGGAGATGGGTCAGAAGACCCTGATCAACACTGGTTCCTATGTGAAGCCGTATGGAATATTAAAAATGTCACCAACGAAGTTGTTAAAAGAACCTAGTTTAGTACTACCCTAAGGGATCACACACTGAGTTGGTACATGAAGCTTGTCCAAGGACTTGCACAACCTAAGCCGCTAAATGAGATCAAGAATGTGTTGATTGCAGAGTTCAAGAAACCCAAGTCTAATTCACAATGTATTACAGAGATGAAAGAGATCAAGCAGAAGGTAGCCGAACCCGTTTGGGAATTCGATCAAAGATTCAAGACCTTAATATGCCAATTGACTTTTCAGATCCTAGATGAGCAGAACAAAGAATAGTTCATTGCTTCCCTCTTACCACACATCAGAGTTCCTCTGATGCAACAGAAAATTTCTTCGCAGGCTGAGGCATTGGAGATCGCCATGAAGCTAGAATCAGCCCCTATGGGAGAATCCAGCTCAGGTATGAGTCAAATCTTGAGTCAGCTAACTAGTTTGTCTCTGCAGGTCGAAGATATGAAAAAAGACAAAGGAAAAGATAAAAGAGAAGACATCTAGTGTGTCAGATGTAGATCAGGAGGCCATGACAAGGAACATTGTCCCCTATTCGATGAATACTTGGCCTCTGGAGCTCCGAGCCCTTTGAAGAAAGTCACCTTACCCTGGTGCGAGGTATGCAGAAATAGACATCATCCTGGTGAGTGCTATTACATGCAAAAATATGTTTAGACACCCACAAATTTGTATTGCATGTTCTGTAAGTCCATAGGAAATGATGATAGGGATTGTAGGGCTTATGATCTCATGCATGAAAGGTCAAGAAACATATACAAAATTCAAGGTGAAGTACAACAAGAAGGAAACACTACATAGTATAACTCCCCTGGGAGAGAAAACTTCAATCCTCGCGGTAGATTCAGAGGAAGAGGACAAGGAGGAGGTATGGGTCGAGGCCGAGGACAAATAATCTGTTATAATTGGGCGCAGCCAGGACACCTAGCAAGGGATTGTTAGAACCCTTGTACCACTTGTAGCTATTGCAACTCCTTCGAGCATGTTATCGAGGAATGTCCAACATTGATGGCTAAGCTTCAGAAAGATGAGGACCTTAGTAGAACCCGCAAGTGCAACTAATATATGATGAACCTCGCAGATAAGACCCTAGAGTCGTTGTTATCACCAAAGGAGGCGTTGTTACATGAGAAGACAGACTGACCCAAGGAAAGACTACAGAAGACTCAGGAGTTAGGAAAGCTACAAAGAAGACCCAAACTTTTGATGCAAAGAAAGAAAGACAAGTATTTGAGGAGGGAAGAAAAGAGTTCAAAGAAGACCAAGGCTCTTCATCAAAGACACAGCCAAAAGTAAGAGAATATGGAATGCTTTTGGCATTCGATCAATATGCTTCACCAAAAGAAGGAAAAGAGGTAAGAAAGCTCATGGAATTTTTATATACTTGTATTAAGTTGATTTAGGATGAGAGTGTTGTACAAGAGCTACAAAATTTAATCAGACAGTATGAGATAGAAAGGATAGACCCCTTACTGAATAAAGCAGTACATCAACTATCCAAGAAAAGAAGGACAAATAAGGAGTTACACTTGAATGCTAAGATCGGAGAATATCATAAAGACTATGTGGTGCTCGACTTAGAGTCGAAAGTCAATGTCATGACGAAGCAAACCTGGGCACTAATGGGAAAACCGAAGTTGATCTACTACCCTATCGGGCTTAGGATGGCTTATCAACAAGCAGTAAGCCCCTTTGGCATATTGGAACATGTCCCTGTGGACATTGATGGAGTAACAACGTTTGCATATTTTGAGGTAATTGAGATAGTTGATGATAGTTGCCCTTACCTTGCGCTATTAGGAATTGATTGGGATTTCAATAATTCCTCTGTGGTTGATTTAAAGGAAAGACGTATGACGTTTGAAAGAGATGGCCTTAAGGTCATTGCACCTTTAGATCCAGATGAAGGTCAGCGATACACAAAACCTATCAGAGAAGAAGATCACGCATATGAACTGGAAAACATATACAAATTAACAACCAGACAACATGATTACATTAATCCTATGGCCAATGGAAACCTAAGTTGGCGAAGTGACAGCGCATGTTCTTCAAATTCAGAAGAAGCACTAGAGAGCTGGCATAACAAAATGTATGAAGTATCTACAAGGAGATGTGCTAGATTAACTAGAGAAGTTCGCTGGATCGGCACAACAGTAAGTAACTTGCCCACTTTTGATGGTATGAATCCGTTAGAAGCCTTCTTAGTGGACTTTGAAGCAAGTTTACCAACACAACAGAGATTGTTGGCAATGGATGAGGCCCCAAAAACCACACCAGAAAGATGGCGGGGGACACACAAAAACCACATTTCAGAATGGGTAGAATGTCGTACCCTGATGACCGCGCGATTCTCAACACAAGTAGAAGGCTGCGAAGTTAGGTACATAGGTCGAAGCTGTCCAAAGGACGATGTGCGAAGTTGTGAAGGAGCCTGGAGTAACATTCCTCAAGAGAAATGGGTGCACAGATTCATTAACACGTTGGACACAACCCCTATCAACTGGTACCTTCAAGCAGAGCTGCGCTTCATCACTACAGATTGGGAAGGCATGACTCAATATCCTTCAGTAGATCAAGCATTATAGACTGTAAAACAAAAAGTATTTGAGGAGGCACCTAGCCTCCCTTTGAAGCAAGAAGAGGACAAATTGACTGCGCCTCTCCAGAAACTGCAAGGCTGTTACAACATCAACGCTGATGAAGATGATGATCCTAGGAAGGTGAACATCGCAGAAACAGAAGGCCAAAGAGATGTGGAAGGACCAGGAGTTGAGCTACCATTTATTGGACAACCGATCAAGATCAAAAAGGTCAATATTGGGATAGAGCAGACACCGATGCTTGCAAATGTTGGAGATTATTGGGATGTTGCTACTATTGAAAAAATCACAGAGTTACTGCATGAATATTAGGACTTGTTTCCAACCAATTTCACTGATATGAAGGGAATTAAAGGGCCTATGGGAGAGATGAGGATCCCTTTGAATCCAGATGCAAGACCAGTTAAACATAGACCCTACAGATTGAACTATAAGTATAAGGAGAAAGTGAAAATTGAGCTCGATAGAATGTTGGAAGCAGGGATTATAGAACCTATCGAAGAATCAAAATGGATTAGCCTGGTGGTGGTGCAAGACAAAAAGATAGGAGAGATCATGATCTATGTAGATCTCAAAAAGCTGAATGATGCCTATTTACATGACCTCTTCCCAACACCATTCACCGACGAAGTGTTGGATAATGTGGGAGGCCAAGAGGTATATTCTTTTATAGATGGATTCTCAGGATACCATCAGATCCAGATTGCCAAGAAAGATCGCCATAAGACAACGTTTGCAACAGAATGGGGATCCTACCAGTATACAGTGATGTCATTTGGTATTGAAGAATACCCCAACCATCTTTTCTAGGGTGGTGGTCGAAGCATTCAAGGAGTTTCTGCATAAATTTCTAGAAGCATATTTTGATGATTGGACTGTTTTTAGTTTATTGAAAAATCATATTGAATGTCTAAGGCTAATGTTGGACAAATGCAAGCAGTGTCAAATTTCCTTGAATCTGAATAAATGCATCTTCTTCTCACCATTTGGAGTGTTGTTAGGTCATATTGTATGCAAGCAGGGATTTCTAGTCGATCCATCTAAAATTGTCAGTATAGTTGATCTACCCCCTCCTACTTCAGTCAAACAACTACGCACTACGCTGGGACACACAAGATACTACAGGAAGTTCATTAAAGGATATGCCCAAATTGCAACACCCATGGAGAAACTTTTCAAGAAAGACTGTCAATTTCATTGGACAGAAGAGTGCCAGCAGAGCCTCGACACACTGAAATAGAAAATGGTTACTGCGCCTATTCTGGTCTTCCCATATTGGAGCAAGGAGTTTCATGTGCATGTCGATGCGTCTTCTATTTCCTTAGGAGAAGTGTTAGAACAACCTGGGGAAGGAGATATTGACCATCCATTAGCTTTTGCCAGGAGGAAGCTATCAACTGCTGAGATCAATTACACCACTACTGAGCGAGAGGGGTTAGCCATGGTGTATGCGTTGCAGAAATTTCACCACTACTTGTTGGGAGGACACTTTAAAATGTTTATTGATCACTCTGCACTGAAATACCTAGTCAACAAGCCAGTGTTGGGGGGGAGACTATGCACATGGCTTTTTCTATTTCAGGAATATGACTTTGAGATCATAGTAAAGCCAGGAAGAATGAACAAAGGTTCTGACCACTTGTCAAGGTTGGAACATGGTGAAGAGAAGACCAGTTTGGAGGATGCATTGTCGGATGCACATCTATTGGCCATTCAAAAGATTGATGACCACTTCGCAGAGATAGTCCAACTCCCGTCAACAGGAATGGCACCTAGCGATTATACAATTCCACAGAAGAAACAACTAGTAGTGCGCATTGCAGACTTTTCACTTATAGTTGGACAACTATACAAGATGGGACCTGATGAGATATTGAGAAGATGTGTTATGGAGGTAGAGCGACCATTGATCCTTGCAGAAGCTCATGAAGGCATCGCAGGAGGACATTATGCAAGAAAAACAACTGTGCAGAAGGTTATTAGAGATGGCCTTTGGTGGCCTACCCTATACAGAGATGCTAAAGACTATTACAGAGCCTGTGATATATGCCAAAGAGTTGGGAAACCGTCTAGAAGAGATGAAATGCCATTAGCACCACAGCTGACCCTGCAAGAATTTGAGAAATGGGCCATTGACTTTGTGGGACCTATAAACCCACCAGGAAAAAGCACATGAGCAAGATACATAATTACTGCAACAAAGTACTTGACCAAATGGGCCGAAGCAAGAGCAGTTAAGGACTGTAGTGCAACTACAACTGCACGCTTCATATTTGATGACATCATAACCATATTTGGATGCCCAAATATCCTTATGTGCGATCAAGGCACACATTTCATAAACAAAATAGTTGAAGCCCGAAGTGAGGAATTTGCATTCCATCACCAGAAGAGCACACCTTATCATCCACAATCAAATGGGACAATGAAAGCATTCAACAAGATCTTGGAGACAACGCTGATGAATATTTGCAATGCGAACAGGGATGACTGGGATTTAAGAGTACCAACAGTACTATGGGCCTATAGAACCGCTTGCAAGAAGCTAACCATGCAGACCCCTTTTAAGTTGGTGTATGGTCTTGAAAAGGTTGTCCCAATGGAATACTTGGTACCAAGCCTAAGAATTGTTGCCTTCACAGATATGGATGACATTGGCACTGTTTGAGAAAGGCTTGCACAATTGGTTGAACTAGAAGAAGACAGATTTATTGCAGGATTCCATCAGCAAGTACAGAAGAAGAGAGAGAAGGCCTATCATGAAATGCACATCAAGAAGAAGGCATTTAAACAAGGTGATCTAGTAATTGTATATGACAGTAAGTTCATAAAACATCCTGGGAAGTTTAGAACGCATTGGCTCGGGCCATATGAGATCACCTATGTTACAGAAGGAGGAGCTACACAATTGAAGACTTTGAAGGGAGAATGGAAGGAAGGATTAGTGAATGGGAGCCGGTTGAAATTGTATTATGACAACCAGCTGCCCCATAGCTATAAGTAAAAGCACAAGGAAAAGGGTCTAGGTACCAAGTGTAGTTGAAACTGGGTACCAGACACAGAAAAGACAATCTGCATAAGGAAGGAGAGGAGGCATAGAGCATAAAACAGAGGCTGCACTGCGCAATCTAAAGTTGAAGTAAAACATAAAGGTTAGATATGAAGTTCCTCGGGACGAGTCATAGATGAGTGTTGAGGACCTGTTGGCCCTTGGTTATGAAAGTAAGTGAAGATCAAGGCAGAAAAGGAAGAATGTGAACTGCGCGGAGGACACAGTGACTGTTACTAGGTCGAAGTGAGCAAAAGAACAGAAAAGACGGAGCGAAGTAAAAGGAAGAAAATCGTTGAACGAGGAGATCGAGGATGAAAGATCAACAAGAAATAAGGATCATGGACAACTCAGCAAGTAGAAAAAGCCACCATTGGACACTTTGGAGCACCGCGCGAGAAGGAAGGAAAGACAAGCTAGCGAAGCCCTGAAAATGCAAGTCAAGTTGACCTAGGGTTTTGATATCTAGGGTTTGTGACACCTAGGTTTCAACCTAAGGATGTTAGTGAGCTATTGTAATGTATAAATAGAGGTCTAAAGGACCTGGGTTGGGTTGTTGTTGATATTATGATTATTGTTGTTGTCTTTTTCATTGTGTGATTGAGTGAGTAATATCGAGTGAGAGAGAAGTGCTGAGTACGAGAGCCTTCTGTATTGTAAGATCTTCAGTTGGGTGTGAAGATCAACCCTGCAGTTCGGTGCGCAGGGAGGGAAGAGGTGGCAAGAAGAAGAGAGAATATCTGCTATCTAAGAGCACAGACAAGAACTGTATGCTTCATCTTAATACATTATAAAGCACATTTTTGTGGACGTAGCCCTAGAGAGAGGATGAACCACATATATCTTGTGTCGTATGTGTGATTGGTGTTTTGTTCTTTGTTATTAGTATACTGCTATTGCATTATTGTGTTAGATCTGATAGATATATCTTGCGTAGTAGATCCTAGGAAGATAAAGAATAATAGATTGTTGTGTGTCAATCACTTTGAATCCACTTTACATTCCTTCTGGTTGTAGTCATCTCTATGCTGACACCCCCTCATAGCTGTTTTGCGTGAGACTGCATCTACCTCGCAGGTGTTGCCGAAAGGGCTAGTAGCTAGGGCTTGTTGGTGCGCTCTTGGAGATGAACCCTGGGTCTGCCCCTGTTCCAACAAATAGTGATGCCAAATTTTCCATTCTTCTCAGGTATAAATTATGAACCTTGGGAAACTGAAATGAAAAAATTACTATGGTTAGTAAATTTATTGCAGTATGATCATGAAGGTTGTATCAATTTCTATGATAAGAGAAGAGGTGTAATAGCATTACAACTTATTATATCAACACTGGATGAAAACATCTTGTCTAGCATTTTGCGTGAATTTGGTAAAATATACAGTGCAAAAATATTTTGGAATATTCTTGAAATGAAGTACAATATGAAGTCAAGTGAGAAAGTTGAAGTTGATGAAAAGTAAAATCTAAACATACCCTTTTGAAAAGAACAACTTAAGGATTTTGAATCTTCTTTTTTCTAAATTTTTCACTGTGTATTTTTAGAGATATAGATATTTCATTTCACAGAATCATAATGTCACCTGGAAATATTATGCAATGATTTTTTTTTTTAAATTAAATAAAATTAGATAAAAATAATGAAAATGAAAACAAATTATATCCATTGAAAGTAGATTCAATTTTGCAAATGTTGGTATCAATTTCAAAACTAAATTATGAGTATTTGCAGGAGTCTGCAACCTCCAAAGTTTAGGTAAGCTAGAGGGAATTCTCAGGTTCCTGCAAACAGTCTTATTCGCTAGTTTTTGGTCGAAAGAATGTTTTTTCGGCCGACACATGTAATTCTAAGGGAATCCGTTAAAAGTAAATGATTTCCTAGATTTTTGACCAAAAAAACCTTTTTTCGGCCGAAAGGTGGGTGAGAGAATTTTGTCGACCGGAAACAATGAAGAGACACGTCATATTGTTTCACTTCATGCCAAATCTTATAAATACGCTTTCAGATGAACACATTTAACACAATTCAGTCGTTTGTTTCATGGTTTTCTAGAGCACCTAAACAAAGTTTCGAATCATCTTTTTCATTTTTTTGATCAAGGTAATTGATGTTTTGATTCATGGTTTTCTAGAGAACCCAAACAAAGTTTCGAATCATCTTTTTCGTTTTTTTGAACAAGGTAATTGATATTTTGAATGCAAAAAAAGAAGTTTAGTTTTTTTAAGTTCAAGTTTTTATTGGAATAACAATTTATATATTGAAAACTAAATGTTAAGCATTTTTTCAAGGTGAAGCCTTTCTTGAACATAAAATTATTGATATTATTTTTTAATAACTTTTGTGACAATAAAGTTTTTTTGAGACTACTCTGAAATGTTCATTTTTAAATTTTTTTTTACAGATAACTATACTTATGGGAAACAACAATTTGTGTAAGAGAAAATTTGTTCACACTTGAGATGAAACTCACCATAACAAACAAAGGAAAGAGCATTATTGGATAAATAAATGAGAACGTGCAAATATTGAAGAAAGAAACGACGATGATGTAAATAGAGATTTTCAACAAGAAGAAATCCAACCAAGTATGCATGCACATATTGTCTATATTAAAAGTATATAATTCAAATTTAAAATATTTTTTAATATAATTGATTGTAATTACAATTTGATGTTTTTCAAGAAACATAAATAGATTTGTCTCATAACATCGATGAAAACGTTGAAACTGAAATTGAAGCAGAAGTCAAATCACCTATAGGTATGTACATAAATTTAGATAATACAAGATGAACACTTGTATATAGTTTAGTGAATTTATGTTCGGGTTTTGTTTTCTAATATAAACTTTAAATTGAAATATGCAGGAGAATATATCAACATTGATGATGAAATATTAGAAAATGTTGATATTGACAAATTTGGGAAGAAAGAAGCTAAGCATTATATAAGATATCGAACTAAGAATATTTATAATATTTTTTTCAAAGATGAATTAGTAACAATACAAGCTCAACTTTTACTCTGTCTAATAAAGTCAAATTTGTTTAAATAAGCTACATCATTATTGGATATTCAAAATTCGACAAAATATACAAAGGTGAAACGAAATGTCTTTTGACAATATAACTAGTGTATTAAAAGCTTTTGGAAAATCTCGAAAAAAATATGTCAGTGTTGTACATAGAGTGATACAAACAACAATTGTTTCATCTAGCAATATTAAAGATCGTTTGACACGACACATGGCAAAAATGATGAGAACGTTAAGAAAAACATTGTACAAACATAGAAAATTTCGATTGCAAATAGATGCAAATGATGAACTTTCTTGTTGGACAGTGATTTCTAGAAAACCCTACAAAGATAGACTTGCAAAAAATGTTAAAGAATTGGTCTGTAATTGTTGGTTGACAGAATCTCGTGTTTCATCACATACAAGGGAAGTGTTGTGACGAGGAATAGCACGAAAACAATATGAAGAACATACAAAACATATATTTCCAATGACACAAACAAAATTGTTCAATAAGTTCAAAGAAGACCACAGAGAAGTTAAAATTTTCATCAATACATTTGTGCAACAAAAACCATGGTTTGTTAGACCCATCATTGTTCGTGACACTTGTTGTTATCGTTATCATGTGGAATTTGAGTTATATTATGACACTTTTATTGATTTTGGTAAAAATTTATGGCCAAGTTCACCCCTTTCTCCACATTCCATGCTTTTATATCTAAAATTCTATGTGAAAGAGAAGGTGATGAATTATTTTACCAAAAAAAATATGTTGGTGGAAAGAAATGTGATCGTTGTGGAATTCTAAGTTTGTTTCACTCAAAGTATCCTATTGATATGAATGATCAACAATTTTCTAATATAATAGTCAATTGGAAGAGATATGAATATATCAACAACACGACTCCACATTCTTCAAATGTTATTTCCAAAAGGATTGATTTGAAAGTAGATAAAATCTGTGTGATAGATTTTTTGAATAAGTTTGAGGAAGAAATTTATAAATACACCAAGCATTCACATAGAGCTCGATGGCAAGACCTACAATTCAACCAATCCTGTGAAGTGTTTCCACCAGGGACACGTTTGTCTATAGTTGATTTTGCAAATAATTACACATTCGCTGCACAAAAAGAAATACAGAGTAAATATTATCATTCTGATCAAGTCACTATATTTGTCCACATTCTATATAGACATGCTCAACGGAGTCTTGATAACATAGAAATCACCAACGACAATCGACATGTTATTAAAGAATATCACTTTTATATAAGTGATGATCGAGCACACGACACACATTATGTACAACATTGTTTTGATAAATTTTATGATTCATTGAAAGAACATGGTATCGAATTAGATCGACATTGGATATGGTTAGATGGGTGTGCAGTTCAGTTCAAATCTTCACGATCATTCTATTGGTTGTGTCATCTTCTTAAAAAATCAAACATTAAACATTGTTGGTTTTTTTTTTTAGACTGGTCATGGAAAAGGAGAGCGTGTCGGTGCAAGGGCATGTGTAAAACGAACACTTCAAAGGTATCAGATGAACCCTCATGCCGATTGATTTGAATCAGTTGATCAAGTTGTTGAATGGTGAAAAATGATGTTAATCCATGAAAATAATCCGTCAAGGGATGTGCGCAGGTGTGTCTATATATACATGTTACACATGTACACTAATATTTTTATTCACGTGTTCAAATTTATATGATCTTCCATCATTTTCTTGAGAGATTTCAAGTTGACAAGTTTTTGTCTTGTGCATGGATTTTTGGTATGATGGAATCCAAGATGTAAATAGATCAGTCTCATATGAAACCGATACAATACATGGGGCATGGAAAACACATTCAGTTAAAACAAAACGCTATCAAAATGTGTTTGCATTTGATAGAAGGAATGAGTCTTGTTTTTGTTCAGTTTGCATAGAGGACACATAATCCATAGAGATTTGCGAAAATGAAAATGCGGAATATGTTAAAGCTTGGAGACATACTAAACTTAATATATAAGGGAAAATGGCACTTGCAAGCTCAGAGGAGATGGAATCAAATGAAACTATAGTGTCATTTGATGGCGATAAAGTTTTTGATCTTGTTAGAGAAGGTAATTTTTATGTTTAAATTTTTTCAAATAACTTGTAGATGTACTTGTGTGATAATCTAACACGAACTACTTATTGTCCAACATATCGAATTATTTGCAGGAGATGTCTTTGTCGTGGTTGCACCTGTAGACAACATTGACAATGTGAAATATTATTTGATGCGATGCACAAAACATAAGATGAGGTTATTAGAAGATTTTAATGATAACGATTTTATATATGAAAGATGATCCATCGTATTGAAAGGATATTTTTTTCAAGAAACCCATCAAATCGATACTCATGTTCACCTTCAAGAGTACCAATAAAATGTCATAAGTTGTCAATATAGTCATTTGGGATGTGCAGTGCGCATAAAGTTAATAGAAGTTCAATCAAGAAAAAAAAACAAAAGTTAGAAAATGGAAAATGTCCAAAGCCGATCATGAATGAATAATTGAAGATGGCATACCATTACAATTTATTTAAACAAGTGACATGTACATTCCCAAATTTTATATTTTTCATTGAAAGTACACATATTTATGAATATCTAGGATTCTAGAATCATTTTCAGTTTAGTTTACTTTCATGGTCCATTCAAAAGTTGTATTTTTTATGAATTATAAAGTTTACCAAGCCTTATTTACAATTTCAGGGAAGAACCTATAGATTGTATCTAGGGAACCTAAAATAACCTATTCTTTGGATGATTATACTTTAATCCTACAAATTTTCTAGATTGTATACACAAATACTTTAATGCATGTAACCAATTTACTACATATAGGATTTGTATTCATTATTTGCAATGATTGTTCAATGTTTTTTCATATGAAGAGTATAACTTCATATCAAAACTAGGACCCATTTCCATGTCATTATAAGGGACTATTGATGGCTTGGAAAAAATTTAAAGACTTAAAAAGTATGATTAACATCCTAATTAAAGAATTCAAGGTAATACATATAATTAACATCCTAATTAAAAATTGTAAAGACATCTTTAAAAATATCAATTTTAATTATGAAATTGTGAATTTTGATTCCAAAAGTGTTGATATTATATTCAATTGTTAAATTTGTGCATTTGTATTTCAATATCTTGAAGCAAATTGAAAACAAAATTGAAATTATGAGCTGCTTGAAAAATGTGAATGATGAACCTAACACTACTTATATTCTACACATTGAATATAGTTTTCATTAAGTTTGATTGAAAAAAAATTAAGTTGAAAAAGAATTTGATTTTGTGACCTGATAACAAAAAATAAAAAATAGCAGGTCATCTATTAAGGCTTGGTTTGCTGCATTTAGTTTTTCATTTTTTTAATTGAATTTGGAGTATATTCAAAATTCAAGGTTGTGTATGATTAACATCCTAATTAAAAATTAATATCACTAGTGAATACTTCCATTAATGGTAGGGGTCATATTAATGGCACTAGTGAATACTTCCAATGTGTAGAGGATTGATAATCCATCAACCTTTTTTCTGCCATTTTCGATACATAAACAATTTATATCAATATAAATTTTAATGAAAATCACTTACTTATATTAAAGTATATTTTAATTTTACATATTAAAATAGGTTCTAGATCATGTTTTTATTTCAAAGTACATATTTTTATTTCACATTTTTTGAATAAATATATTGAAATCTTGAAAAGAAACCAAAGACGAACATAACCAGTTTAGTGTTGCACTGTCATTTCATTGTGAATTTTCAATAAAGAAACCAAGAACTGTCTTGAATTCTCTGTCCAAAGGGAGGGGATTCTAAATCATAGCAATAAAAGGAGTTAACCAAGGATGAACATAACCAGTTTAGTTCTATACTGTCATTTCATTGTGAATTTTCAATTTTGAGTTCATAGTTTTTACTAAATTTTGGATTGATAGAAGTCTACGCCCTATCAAAATAAAGGAAGGGCCTAGATTGATGCGATGATAAATATGATTGAATTTACAATTTGCATTGTTAAATTCAATTGATTATCACTTGAATGGAATGGAATAAAACCCATATCACCAAATGAAAACTGACTTTTACCTCGGTAGTCTAATACTATTTTTTCATCACCATCGACTCATACTTTCTTTTTATGTTTTCACTCTCATAAGAAGCTCTCATATATTTTTAATATACAATATTGTTTGTTGTTTTTTCCATTCTAATATTATTAATAGGAGGCAATTGAGAATTATGAAACCTAACTTGAGCAACCCTCTAGTCCTCAACCCTCATCTGAGTGTCGTTTGGGATTAGGGGCTCCAAAGTGGGAAACTATAATTTGATGACTTGTTTGACTATTTTCAACCATATTTCCAAATCAAACAAAATTTAAATTATAAGTTAGAAACTATAATGTGATAACTACCCATATCTCCCATCACTACAAAATCAGCTCCACTGTATACAAAATTAGCTCTACTTCACATGGTACAAATCAAACAAAATTTATATTATAAGTTAGAAACTATAATTTGATAACTACCCAGATTTCTCATCACTACACAATCAGCTCCACTGTATACAAAATCATCTCTACTTCACATAGTACAATGATGTTTATAAATAAAATCAACATAGTATCATGAAACATAAATTAACCTTTTTTTGTAAATAAAGTAGGATCCTTATATTAATAACTACTTATGTCTATACAATGACACCTATTAGCCACTTGTTCTGCCACAAAAGGGAAACCAGAACAGGTGGCTTTCAACAAAAGCTTAGAGTTTGACACATCAAAATTAAACAAAATAGTATGAACAAAACAATGATGAGAATCTGGTTGCCATGACCATCTAGCTTTCATCGTGAGGCAGAGATTATTCCCATCTTTAGAGAGGTGAAAAAACCAAAAGGAGAGGAAAAACAAAACTAGAGGTGTTATTCCCTGTGTGAGCTCAGACTGCCATGGATGTTGTAGGCAGGGACAAACTTATGGCCACAAGTTGGGAAACGATTCCGCACTGAAGCATCTACCAAAGCATCAAACATGATATCCATTCTTTGGTCAAGGATGCATTAAATGTGCAGCTGGTCATCCTGCTTCTGTCACATTTCAAAAATGATTTGGATGTGCTCGTCCAAGAGTCGATTGGGAAGAGGAGAGGTGGATCCGCCTTCGTTTCCTCACCTGCGCTCGTCGAATGGTCCTCCACTTGCCTGCTGGGGGGAGTTTCTTCCTCCACATCTTCTCTTTTGGAAACATATCGATTCATTTTTTGTTTTTGTATGTAATAATGGTTTTTGATAATAACAATGCACTCGACTTCTTTTTAGGACTTGGCCTAATAGATAGGTAGAGGAAGTGAGCGCTTTCTTTAAAGACTAAAAAATCCAGCTGCATGTGCCAAACACCTGATCTTGTGGATGGATTGTTTTTTTTGGGGGGGCAAGAGGATAATTGAACAAAGGAGTGCTCTCTTCGGAGGGGGCACCTCCTCTCTGATCGAGCAGCTACCAGGGATCAAAGGAGGTATGTGAGGGGGTGACAAGGGAAGCTAAGGCAACCCCTCACTATTATGCCTTTCACCATCATAAAAATCATAAAAATTGAAATTATAAGCTTACCATAAATAAAAAATTATCCTTTCACCATCATAAAAATTGAAATTATAAGCTATTGATTATTTATTAATGAATAAACAATATATTTCACCATCATAAACAATATAAGAGAAATCAAAGATAAAACAATAAACAATATATTCCACCATCATAAACAATATAAGAGAAATCAAAGATGAAAGAATAAATTGATATTTTGAGTTCCAAAAATATCAAATATATTTTTTTTTTCCTTGGAAAAAAAGCGTAATTTTATTACTTTAGAAACAAAATTACATTCTGCATATACACCTTAAAAAATGGTGTATTATGTTTACATTGTAGCCTTTTAGCTGTCACTATTTGTTGCATCTCAAGAATTCTTATGTATGCTTCTTTTTCTTGTATAGTATCTGGATCTGGTTCTTCTTTTATATACATTGTTTTGCATATAATATATTCATGGTTTGTAGCTGATCGGTTGACAGATAACAAAAAACCTGTTCTTCAAAATGTTGTTCAAAAACTGATTGTTTGCTCCAAAAAAGGACTATGCCAATATTCATTTGATTGTTCATTATGGTGCTCAATTATTTTCCATTGGCCCATAACCATGTTAATACCCTCCTTCGACCTTTGGTCCGCTTATTTATTATTTTCCCTGTAGACATGTTGGCAATAAAAAATGTCAAAATTTCTCTGCAATCATTGTATATCTTCCACCAAACTAGCAATTCTTGTGTTTAAACATCTCTGAGTTCCTTTTATCTAGTTTATAACATTTAATGAATCCCCAAATACTTTTAGGATCTAAAAACCTTTTTCTATGGAAAAGAAAATGAGCAGTTTGAGACTCATAAGTTCTACATAATTGTTT
The DNA here is from genome assembly GCA_032191745.1 of Picea mariana. NCBI lineage: Eukaryota > Viridiplantae > Streptophyta > Pinopsida > Pinales > Pinaceae > Picea > Picea mariana. The sequence goes on along the minus strand of JASDQU010011388.1, from coordinate 255,825 downwards.
GTTCCTGAACTGAGGCCAGAGGTCAAGACAAAGTAGTGTGTGGGTGAAAAGTAGAGGAGTCCTCCCCCTCCATAAAGTGCTTGTTGAGAGGCTCCATCAAAAAAACCCTAGGGTTAAGTCCTGTCGAGCATCAACTCTTTCGTCCATCTTGTGGGATGACTAGACTTCTGTGAGGTGAAAGAGGACAAGAGAGCAATACTGTTTGTTGTTGAGAGCTCAGGGAGAAGAGGTGATCCTCTGAAAATGAAGGAATTTAGGGCGAGCCAAACACCCCAAATAACCAAGAGGGGAAGAGCTTTTAGGTGTTTGTAATTCTTATTATTCCACCAAATGTGTCAAGAATGCTCCAAGTCCCTCCCATCCCACAAGCACTGTAGATTTATCAACTTGGAGAATTCCATCCAAACTTTGCTGATGTATCTACATTTAAAAAAAAGATGGATAGTGGACTCTTCATTAGATTTGCAGAGTGTACATAAACCAGGCCCAACAAAAATTCGTTTATGTAGATTGTTCCAAGTCGAGACCTTATTTCGAAGGACATTCCACATGAAAAGTCAAGTTTTTGTCGGGCTTTTTACTTTCCATAATTTTCTCCACCACTATTCTACTTCCTGTGAATTCACTTTTGAGTTGCATTTTAAGTAACCCAATTTGGGGGAGTAGGACCCAGAGGGGGCAGGGTCCCAAATTAATTCATCCTCAGAGTTCGAGAGTTTGATATGTGCTAACTTTAGGCACCGGATAAATAATTCTAGTTCTCGAATTTCTTCTTCTATGAGACCCAAACTGTGGGGATCCTTCCATCCCCGTGACCAAAGAGTAGAGTGGATAGGGTCCTCCAAGGATCGAAGGAAAAGGATGTCCCTGGAATGTAAGGATTGAATTAAACGCTTAGAGAGTAAGTGATTCTCATCACTTCCTGGCCAGGCGTCCGACCCTACTCTAAGTCGATTACCATTTCCAATTTTCCATGATAAACCATTTTCAATGAGGGGAAAGGATCTTAAGATAGCTTTCCAGATCACTGAAGCTGATTTGGTTGTTTTTGGTTGACTTTTGATCCAAGCCTCAAGAGATACTGGTGCAATATACTTCTGAATGATAACCTTAGTCCAACGACTTGAAGTTTTTATAAGACGTCGTCCCCTTTTTGTTTCCAGTGCTTTGGAGAAGAGGAACATGTTTTTAAGACCCCACCCACCCAGAGCCTTTGGAGTGGCTATTTTTTCCGAGTGGACCCAAGGGATTACATGTGAATCCTTTTTCCCACTCCAAAGAAACTTAGAGGAGAGTTTTCTTGTAGCACTCATAATTCCTTTAGGGATCCAAGAGAAGGACATCGAGTATACAGGGATAGCTTCCAATACCGATTTTACCAAGACCAATCTTCCTGCTTGTGACAACCACCGGTGACTCCAAGAGTTTAATATTTTATATAGTTTTTTCAGAAGCCACTTCCAGTCTTCTTTCCTATAATCATTGGGTTTTAGATTAAAACCCAAGTACTTTAGTCCATCGTCTAAATATCTTCTTTCGAAAGGAAATAAAATATAGTGGGCTTGCTTTTCTTCTTATGATAGAAGGAAAGTAGAGAGTGACAGTGTTCGATCATTTATTTGCATCCCAGTTGATTTTGAGAATAGTGAGAGAATGTCCCTTAGATTCTCAACCTCCATTCTAGTCCCTCCACTGAAAAGTAAAACATCATCCACAAAAAGGAGGTGTGTTAGTGATAATGCCTGTGAGATTTTCATTTCGGATAGTTTGCCTATAGTCTTACTTTGCGTAAGAGCTCTACTAAGTCCTTCAGCTACTAGAAGGAAAAGGAGTGGTGATAGGGGGCAACCTTGTCTGAGCCCTCTTTCAGGAGTAAAGAAAGGTGAAGCTAAGCCATTTATTAAGACTGCAAAGGAAGTTATAGTAAGACAACTCATGATCCAAGTAATGAAAGGAACTTCAAAGCCTAGGTGGGTTAATAATAATCAAATATACAACCAACTAACTCAATCATAGGCCTTTGAGAGATCTATTTTAAGTACTGCTCCTTTTAGTTTCCTGGTCTTCATACTATGTAATCCTTCCTGTGCAATTCCTATGGCTTCATGGATCTATCTCCCTTCCAGAAAATCAAACTGTTGTTATGAAATTTTCTTGGAGAGGATTTTTTTGAGTCTTCGAGCTATAATTTTGGATACAATTTTATAAGCACAGTTACAGAGTGAGATGGGTCTAAATTCATCTAGTGTCTCCGGATTATCCATTTTTGGGATGAGAGAAATAAAGGTGGAGTTGATTCTTGGAGGGATACGCCCTGAAATCCTTGTGTCGTCCACCATTTTCAGCAGATCTGAACCTATAATCCCATAGCAACCCAAGAAGAATTCAATGGTCCAGCCATCCGAGCCTGAGATTTTATCCTTTTGGAAACTATGCAATACTTCTAGGAGCTCTTTTTCTATAACTTCTGCCACCAAGCAATGATTTTCTTCTTCTTCCAAAAAACTGGGGAAGTATTGTGCCACTTTGACAACTTCCTCTATCATGGCTTGTATGTCTTCTTTAAAGAGGTTCTGGAAGTAGTTTTTTACTTGTGTTTCCATTCCTTTAAAAGAAGTTTCATGGTTTTCGTCTTGATCTTTTAATTTCCAAATAGGATTGACATTTTTTCTTCCTTTGGAATAGGCTTAGAAGAACTTTGTGTTTTCATCTCCACTTTCCAACCATGTAGCTCTGCTTTTTAATATCCGGGTTTCCTCTTTTTCCTTGAGCAGTTTTATCCTCTTTTTTTCCAGTTGAAGTAATATGATTTTTGACTTCGTTTTGCTTAGTAGGTCCCCTTCATCTTCCGAGAACCTTTTTAGTTCAGATTCAATTTCTAATAGTTCTAAATCCTCAATTTTCCTCTTTTGGAATGCCCAAGGTTTAAATTTTTCTTTGATTCTTCTCAAGTTTTCGATAAACTGAAAGGTTGATGAAAGAGTTAAATCATGTTGGAAAGGGATCCAATGTTCCTTTATCAATTTCAGAAAGGATTCATATTCAAGCCAAGTCTTGTGGAATTTAAAGGGGTTGGTTGGTTTCTCAGTACCCTCTCTAAGCTCCAGGAAGATATGATGATGATCTGACAACCCTCCAAAGCCAATCCATTGCTTGAAAGTAAAAGGATTGTTCAGAAGTGAATCATTAATTAGAAAACGATCAAGTCTTTTTGCCACTCCTTCAAATCCGATCCTATTATTTTTCCAAGTTGGTTTGAGGATTAAAGGATCAAGGTTTATTAGATTGGCTTCTGTAAATTTGTTGCCAAAGTAAACGGCCAATGGATCAGATCTTGCACTGTCCCCCCAAACTTCAGAAGGACCCAAGGAGAGATTCAAATCCCCCCCTAATATAAGCAGTTCACTAAAGAACAATTTTTTTAGGAGAGTGTCCCAGAAAGGTTTCCTGTTCAAATAAGTTCCATAAATGTTAAGTATATGGACAATATTCTTAAATTTTGGTACGAAAACCGTAATCCCAATTCCGGACTCCAAGCCCCAAGAATTGTGAACTTGTACTTTCTGAGAGTTCCATCCTGTTGTCAGTCTACCTGATCTGCCCGAAGCATCTACCGTCGTGAAAACCCACCCAGGTAGTAAGCACTTCAGACTTGTTTTTACCTCCTCTCCAACCCCCAAAGTCTCTTGAAGTAGCAAAAAGTCCAGGTGTTTTGTGTAGACCACCATTTTAAGGGCAGGTTTTTTGAGGGCTCCTGCCAAACCCCTGCAATTATAAGACATAATCTTCATATCGAAACCTTGCTCCAGGGCTTCGCTGCTCTAACTGCCCGTTCAATAGATTGTTGAGTTCCGGACAATAGATCTAATCTGGCCTTTGATTGAGATTTAGAAAGAAAGGATTTTCTCCCCCATCCTGCTCTATCCAGAGAGGAAACTTCTTCCTTTCCTAGGCCACCTACTGCTTTCGTATGGGATATTAGGAAATATCGAGTAGAAGAGGACTCTAGGGACTGAGAAGAGGAGGAGGAGTTTTCTTCGAGAAGGCAAAGATGTTTAGGAGGGGGAGGGGCCTCCAAAAGAGGGGGGTCTTTGGTGTTGTCCAGTCTGATCTCGGGGGAGTTTATAGAGACAGTGTTAAGAGATAAAAATTCAAAGCCTTCATCCAATCAATACCCTCTAAATACAAATTATTAATTAAAATAGTAATAGGGGGGAGAGGACAAGGAGAAATACCCGAAGACAACGTTTTCGAAAAGTCTGAGAGAGGTGAGGAAGTGCTGGAGTGCTCCAATTGCCTTTTCTTCATTCTTTTGTGGGGTGGCGAGTGCACCGACTATTCCATTTCAGCTGTAAACTCTGTAGAGCATTCTGGTTTCGAAGAAGGCAGCGTATCTTTGTAGTGAGAACCTCTTGCCTCCTGTTGTGGTCTGGGAAGGAAGAATTTAACTTTTCCCTAAAAAAGTGCCACCTCTTGTTCTTAAAGGAAGGAGGCATGAATCCACCAGGTGCCCATATTTGTGATAATGACGACATCTGAAGGGTATATTCTCAAAGTCCATTAGTTGAGTGTGGGTATAACCCTCCCAAGTTAGGTCAATCTCCTCGCCTAGAGCTTCTCTTACATCAAGATTGACCAGAATCCTTGCAATTTTTCTTTGTTTGTCTTTTCGAAAGAGAGATCTGCTTCCAATAACTCCCCCAGGAAATTTCCAATATCTTTGAAATAACCCAGAGACCAAAACTGTAGAGGAAGTGTCGACAGTCAGACTCAAATCAGAAATTTATCCATTTTCTCCCTAGAGGCGTCAAAAAGGGGGCTTCAGGGTTTCAATAGTAGAGGGGAAAAACTTATACTCCAATTTTTCCCCAACGCCTACTTTGCAACATCTGGCTGATTAAATTGGAAGGCAAACCAATTTCTGCTTAATTTGATAACTTCTGGAGCATATCCCAAGTCTTCTTTCCAAGCCAACTATATTCAAGAAACTATGGTTTTGAGGGAAAAAAATCTCCCACTAGATCTCCCAACCAGAGTTGGTTCACCATCTGCACCACATTGCTCATCCTGACTTCTCTCCCAAGCAACAAATTGCCCACTTTTCCTTTTTTGGATGGGCCTTTCCTTTTCCTTTTATGGCGCCCTTTGTGGAAACCCCTGTCATCCCAGGATGTCTCAGGGTTATACTCGGAAGAGGGAGTCTTTCTGTCTAGTGGGAAACCCCGTTGCTCTTCAACATCCAGATAGGTCGAGATAAAACCCTTGAATGAGGAGGTAAACCTCTGTGAGTGAGAAGTCATCCCCTTGCCGCTGAAGTCCAATCCAGTGTTTTTGCATGGTTGAGTTCCAACTATCAATGAACCGCTACCATTCGAAGCAAAGCACGAAGGTGGAGAGGTACGCAGAAATCATTCTTCCTCCTGAGAGAGTCATTCTAAGTGTAGGTCAATCGTCGAGTCAGGAACTGAGAAGAAGCTACCAGAAGAGAGAGGATATGAAGTAAGGTAATCGAAAAAGGTGCCAAAACAACCAGAGAAAGAGTCTTCTCCTTGTGGTGAAGAAGGGGAAGGTTGAGGGTTTCCAGTGAGGGGGGACGGTGGATCGAGAGACATGAGCTGGCCGAGCAATGAGAAACTAGTTGTCATGAGACCTAGTAGTGGGTCAGAACCACAGAAGGAGGGGAGTGGGGCCGTGAGCTCCAGCTCTTTGTCCATGGATGATACGAAAAGGCCGGAAGAAAAAGACAGGGGGCACTACCAAGGCAACAACGACAAGCAGGGGCGGACAGAGTAAAGGCACCGGGCTAGGTAAAAAAACAGAGGGAAAACAAAAAGATTGGTTATCATCGGTCTAACCAACTGGGAAGTATTAACCGCAGTCTCATGTCATCGTGTCGAAAAAAAACCATAGACCTCCCAATCGAATCATATATATATATATATATATATATAATGAAAGTTTGAATAATTACACCACCAAATACATAGGTTCTACATCACTTCATACCTACAATTCATACCTACAAAAGAAAACATTCATCGAATTAAAAATTTAAAAATTTACAATAAAATATATCTACAAATTTAAAATAAAATGTACACAATTAAAAATTTACAATAAAATATATCTTCAAATTTAAAATAAAATGTACACATGTACCATTTTAGATAAATAGAACAAGTTGTGATTAAAACAAAATTGACATACATACCAACATACTCCTTTCCTCCAAATATAATGTAAACATATTTTGCACCAAATATAATGTAAACATCTATAACAATAAAAAACAACAATAATAAAAACAAATAACACATATTAGCATACATACTTTAACTAAATATTAAATAAACAATAAGAAATAATAACATACCCAACCAGAGTTCCATAAATTTAAGATTACTGCTCTCTTTTTATCACATTTTTTTGGCACTTTTTTAAAACCAAACTTCCATCACAAAGTTCCAAAACTTCCAAAATAGTTACTCTTCATATTAAGCATACATGATATAAACAATGTAAAATCTTACAAATTTTTAAAGAGAAAAATCGTGTTCTTGATAACCAGTTTTTGTGTTCATAGTTAGATAATACTCTGAAAATAAATATAGTTGTGTATGCAGAAAGTTCACAAATCTCCATATTAATTCATTCTTCCAATAAAATACTTATCTCCTTGTGGATAAAGTCTGAGATCCTTCAGGTGAAATTCTTATGCCAGGTGACCTTATTTATTCAACAGTAAAATACTTATCTCCTCAGCAGTAAAATACTTCTCTCCTCTTCTGCAGTGGAATAGATGTTTTCATATAATCAAATGCCCTCAAATTCCCTTTCAAATTAAAGGACTCATAAATCTCCATATTAAGTCATTCTTCCAAGAAATTATTTATATCTATGAAAGTTCACAAATCTCCATTTTAAAAACCATTCTTCCAGAAAATACTTATCTCCTATTTATGCGGTGGAATAGATGTTCTTATATAATCTTTCATGTACATGAAGAAAACACAAATATGCACATATATTAAGTCATTCTTCAAAAACCATCTAAATATTTCATCTTTAGGATGTATTCATATTACATATAATCAAATGCTCTTTGAAATATTCATTCGTCATGATCTAAACATAAATGAGATTATGCACGTACATAGCTTATTTGTAAATCTACTTGAATGTTGGTTTTTGTGGTTAGTAACCAATTTAGTTAAGAGTTTGACAATACCCTAGCAAGAAGGAATTCACTTCATTGTATGCAAAAAACAAAAATGTCCATACTAGGCCATTGTTGGACAAGAAGGCAAGGAATGCAATTGAAGAAAATTTAGAAATTTCCCCTTTTCTGATGTGGGATAGAGTCTGTTCTCAAATAATCAAATGTTCAAGTTCAAAATTAGGTCATTATCATGATCTAAACATAAATAAGATTGAATATACCATTTTAGACAACAATAAACTTATCATGGGTTCTATATATTTCAAAATAATTGATCAAAGTGTTGAAAAGTTATATAGACACTAGTTTAGTAACCCTATGAATAGGAAATATAAACTAAAAATTTAAGAAAACAAAAATTTGAAAAAAGTAAAAAATATAAACATATTCAACAAAAAGAAGCTTTAACACTTTTATATAAAAGGTCCAACATAAAAGCAAATTAAAACTCAATAATGTGCAATGAACATACATTTAAGAATCATCATTAATAGACACATCCTTCTCAGGTATGGATGCATCATCCTCAATCCCAATCTCTTGCACTCTCTTCTCTACATTTAGTTCAAGCACACTCACACTCTCTTCTCCACATTTCCCTATATAACACATTTCAATATTGAACATTTGAAAATTAAATTTAAATTATTTTAACACATTAAATTGTAGTTTTAAATTTTGAAACATGTAATTCTTATGATGTGCCAACATGAATATCAATAAATTATACCCACCATACCCTAAGATTCAATAAATAAATATTGTTTAAGACATTCTTCTTTTAAATTAATAATTTAAATGACAAATTTCAATTTTCATATATAACTAAATTTGTTTTCAACATGCAATGATACCTGTGAACTCCTACTCTCTTCAAACTCTCCCAATGAGAATTGGGACAAGCCTGCCTAAGTAGTAGGAGATGGAATAAGGATCTTTGAACAACACAACTAAGAACTAAATCTAGGATTCAATGTATACACATTTATACAAAATCATAAATGTCATGTTGTTGATCTTATTCAAAAGATTGGAGATTGGACAACTAAAGTGCTCATATGTGGATATTAGAAAACGCATACTTAATTCAACCCATTCAAATTTAAACTTGTGGAATCAAGTCCCCTATTTATTGGAGATTCATTTAACATATGTCCAAACTGCAATTAATGACAATAACAATTCAATTATTTCTATAGATACAATGATATGTATCTAGATCTAGTAGTAGAAGTAAACTATCCTCAAATGCATAAAAAATTTACTAACTATAACACATACCAATCCGATGCTCGGTTCATCATTTTGAATGATCTACTTCCAACCATCACGGAAAATTTTTGCATACTCCTTAAGATCTTCTACTGACATGGTATCTAACTTATCATTTGTTTTATAAACAAAGGTGGCTCGAGAATTGGCTTCCTCTATTTGACGGTTCAAACCAACATCAATACCATAAAAAATCAATTCTAATTTTCCTCAATTGCATTTATAGCCTCTTTGCCAACCTCTGATGAAGCTCACAACTCTAAATGTGAGGCAAATGCCCCAGTTGGACGAGATACTAAAGGTCGTGGATGCCTCTGCAATGTCGCATTTCAATATGCCCATTTTTGATCATATGTCTGTCATTTACCAGCCCCATAATAATCGAATAGTAGGCTAGTATAATAAGGGTGCATGTCCATGAAAAACTCTACATAAAAGTGTCTAGCAAAATAATGTGGAACCTCATCATTCCATAAAAACTTCCCATATGCTGCCAAAATTCTATTATAAAGATGTCATGCTATGTTGGGGGGCTTAAAATATTTTACCTTCAACATCTTTCGCTTTGTCCCATCTTTGAAATTGAACATAGAAATTGCATTTTCTTTTGAAACTTTACTTTTTACTACGTCTCATTTATCAGGGCCCATCACCTCCGACTTTCGTCTCCTCATCAAATCGATAAAATTGTCAATCGTTGGCCCCATCTTTTGATATGCATCCATAAAGTTTTGTAATAACTGAAAAACAATCTCCAAGGTTTGTTTACTCTCCCGAGGGAGATCCAAGCTCATCAAATCATTTTCCAACCTACTTTTAACACATGAGCATCGCTCAAAGGTCATTACTTCAGTAATCTCTTCCCATGGAATCTCATCACCAACATCCAAAGGATAGGTGGACATAGGTATGTAATCTTATGTTTCTTGATAATGCCTCCTAAATCCATCTTCACTCTCTTCAACAACATTAAAATCTTCATGATACCCACTCTCTCTTTCATTTTCTTCCCTTGCATTAAACTCATTGTCTACACAACAACATAATTTAACATAAGAAAAAAAAAAAAAAAAACATATATAAAACACACACACACATATATATAACATAAACATAAATACACAAACATACAAAATCAAAGAAAATTACCAAACATATGTTTTTGTCTTGATGTATTCCCTACATTCTCCGGTATTGGAGTATTAATGTGCAACCTATCTAAAAAGGTTGCATCCATAACATTATTTTTAGCACATTCTCAAGATGATCTATTCACAGACTCATTTGATAATCTCCTCCTCTGACTATATTGTTGTTGGTGACTCAGAGTCTCAGTCGAAGAAGGGGTTTCTCTTCTTCCTTCATGGGATAGCCTAGAGCGTTTGCGTGGAATGTTTGGAGACTCTTGTCTCGACATCTCACCTCAATATCTATCCTTTGAAAATTCATGAATATGAAAGTTCATAAGTTATAGAAACATTAAATGGAAATATTAAATTTATAACACAAGCATTTAAGCATTTACAACAACTTCAGAGCGTCACAGACATATATTGAAAAAACTAGAACAACTATATTTTTTACTAAGATGCTATATATAATAAACATGAAAATATTTAACTATAAAACAAATGTGAAATGTAGAAGATAATTTATATCTATGTAAACAGTAGAAGGTAAATTTTAAGATAATCTATGTGTAACATGTTAAAATTTAAGGGCAAAAAAAATAGCTAACTAAAAAAAATATATTTTTTAATTTCTAAACATTAGTTACTTAAAAACAATCATTGACAAAAACAATCACTGGCAAAACATTTACTTAAAACTAAAACAAGAAACAATATTACATGATATGTTGTTGCTATCCTCTTATATATATGCTCAAAAAAAGCTTCAAGGGATCATTGATCAAACCCTTGGGGCAAATCTCATCATGACACATGAAACAAATTGCCAAGAAGAACTTTTAGGGTAACATATCAATAGAATAACCAACAACATACACAAGTGGCACCGTCAATAGAAGAGAATGACAACATACAGAGGTGGCACCGACAATAGAAGAGAACGACAACATACATAGGGTGACATTAGTAAGGAGATGAGGAGGGAAACACTAGCAAAAAAATGAAGAGGGTGACACCAGCAAGTAGAACCAGAATCCCCAAACAATAACTAAGAAGAGATCTGCAACAAGATGGAAAAGACCAAGAAGAAATATCCTAGAGGGGTCGTAGCCACTCAATTAAATAATTTAAACAAATAATATTTTATAACATAAAACATTTATTGTTAAATCATAAAAATCAACAATAAAAAAAACAAGTGAAGAGAAGGGATCCAAAGTCAAGGCAACTAACTTTTTTTAGCAAGAAGCAAAGATTAAAACCAAAAACCCACACAAAAATTAAGGGGGGTGTAACTCAAGCAAGGGTGGTTTCAAGACAAAGTGAAAAATTAAATTCTTCCAAAGTGTTAGCGATATTTCTTGCTAAGGGGATTAGATATCAGATGAATGGGTTAAAACCCACTTGTCCAAAGTTTTGGGTGATAATGCGCCCGTGGTAAGCAGCAAACAAGACCGGGCGGTCCAGATTTGCACGCCCAGATCAACGGCGCACAACAAATTCCGGACCCTCCCTGCCTTTCGACCTTTAAGCAAGGGGGGGGGTCCGGAATCGGGGACGCATCTCACCGATGGTCCAGATGAGCGCGCCCGGATCAACGACGATGAAGACCATTTCGGACCCCCCTCGCCTTTCTACCTTTAAGCCGAGGGGGGGGGTCCGGAATTGTGGGTGCAGCTTTCAACGGCTACGATCAGAGCTCTCAGATCATCGACAATCGCGTGACCCACGTCATCCTCATCTGCTCTGTGATCAAGCGCGCGTGGGCCCTTCCCCCCATCACATCATTTTCCAACCACCTTTCCTCGGCCGACATGTGTCACCTTTTCATTCCTCCCCCCTGGCTCGCGTGGCCTCCCCTTAGTCTCATCACTCGCTCGTCGCCTACCACACGTCCCCTTTCCTTTCCACATCTGTTTCTCACCCAAAGGCGAGTTCGTTCCCCCCCGTCTTCTTCCCATCTACCTGGATGTCCTCCGCCATGGTTTGCCCTGTCACCCCTCTCTGTCATCGCTCTCACTCCTTGCCACCCCTTCCACATGCTCCACGATGCCACCGCACCTACCATGCACCATGTCCTCTGCGCTGGTCCCAATGTCCGTCTCCCAAGATATCCAGTTATTCCAGGTGGCAGCGCGAGAAGTCATCCGGATCCCGAAGTGCTGAGTTGGCTGGACCATTATCAATCCCAAGAAGCCGTTATTGAGGCAGTTGAGGGTGGTTAGACATCGTCTCCGCCATAATGGGGACGTCCTACAATGAATTAAAAGCACGTCGATTCACCGATGTAACTGTCAGAAGATCGATCACGCCTGCCATAAGTTGCACGATTATTCAAAGATTGCGGCTGCAGAGTGTCAGAAGCCATGCAGACGCAAAGCCTTCAATGCATTTTCTCGATCCTGTTGCTGTTGTTGTTTTGAGTATATGTAGGCATTTTTGCCATTTTGGTATGGATCGATGGTAGAGCTGAGCTCCCGACTGTAAAGTTTCAGCAAATATTCTGGTTTCCTGGTTATGCCTCTGTGTTTGAGATTTCTTGGTTTATAAAAAACAGTTCTCTTTCTTTTCCATCCTTGTTTCATCTTTTACTTGAGGATTCACAGTAGTGCAACTTGTTGCAATAAAGGATTTGTTGTGGCGTTGTCATGCCCTCTGGTTTTCTGTATTTGAATGTAAAAGGATTTTACGTTCGAATGCATTTCTTCTTTAATCTGTTGCATACCTGATGTCTGTAATAGATCATTGTGCCCTTCTTGCGTGAACCTTCCACCTACTCATCTTTACTATAACTCACTGTTTGGAGTTTATCAGGACCTCACTCTTTCATGCATGCCTGGTCTGGTTTCTGAGTTGATACGATGCCGTTTTGAGTTTCCTCCATTTGATCACCTTTAAAATAAATCGTGACATTAAACTGATGGGCTTCGGGCTCTGCTCCTGCTAGCAATTCAGGAGTGACCTTTGAACGCCAACATTTTCTGGCGCCGTTGCCGGGGACGAAGTTGAAGATTTTCCCTGGGCAGAACGACAATGACTAACTGATTTCTGAAGGTGCATCAGATATCAGAACTTGAAGATTGCTATTGTGCACCTGGTGACTCCACTGTGACAACTCCGCTGGGGAGAACCTGTTCTATCAGCTGTGGCTTCGAGAGGCAGACACACGAGGTCAAAACCACATTTTCCTTTAGCCACTCCAGAAGCAGACTTGGAAGCTATGCGCAGAAAGGGAAAGAGAGCAGCGAAAGAAGTTTCTGTCGATGAAAAAGGTAATACGCCCTCCCCTTCTGTAAGAACTCCGTTTTCAGATTCTCAGTTTCCTAGTCGCCCTTCCTCTGAAGTTTCCCATTTTCTGAACTTTGGGAGTGTTCCTACTGAGTTTTCCCCTCTTGGTCTAGTGTCAGAAGGAGAAAACCTTGTCACTCCCCTCTCAGGAGGTTTTACTACTCCTCCGTTGATTACTACTACTCCACAGAGAGAACCACCTGCACATTCAAGTCCCTTAGAATTCTCTCTATTTTCCCCGTCATCTCCTGCGAGGACCTCTTTTCCTTCCTCAGCTGTTCATGCCCCATCACCTCCGAGTTCCCCTCCACGCAACGTCCCTATGGCTGGTGTTAATCCCCCTCCGAACAGAATGGATGCCATAGTCGCTGCTAGATATGCTCCTTTGATCCTTCCTCAGCCTTTGATCCCTCTCACTGCTGGAGATTATTTGAAATATATGCCCAAGTTCAGTGGTGAGGGAGATGTGACTACTGAAGAGCACTTGGCCGCCTTCTACAGCTATGCAGATAACTTGAATATTTAAAATGAGGATGTCTGGATGAGAGTCTTCGTCCAGAGCCTGGATGGTGAAGTTAGGAAATGGTTCAGAGGGCTGGCCCCTGGATCTATTGCCGGGATTGAGGCTCTGGATAATGTTTTCCTGAGACAATGGGGGGATAGAAAAGATTACATATATTACATGACTGAGTTTGGGTCCCTGAAGAAGCAGGAAGGAGAGTCAGTCTCTGACTTCTCCAAAAGATTCAATAAGATGTATAACAAAATTTCTGCAGAGATAAAGCCTTCCGAAGCCTCTGCTCAAATCTCATATGCGGGCGCATTTGACCCTGATTTCTGTCTCGTATTAAGAGAAAGGAGAGCCACATCTTTAGCTCAGATGCAAGATGCAGCTATAGAGGTGGAATCTAATATGTTAGCAGCTGACAGACTGAGGAACCAGGCTGATACAAACAGAAGAAAAGGGAGGTTGGAAGCTTCGGTTTCCGGCTCCAACACCTCCGGCCTATCCGTTCCTGACCCTCAAGTGAATGACTTGACCCAGCTGTTGAACGTGCTGAAAGAAGAGATGGAAAGACTAAAGACGTAGAGAAAACAAATGAACAAAGGCCCTCAAAACACCGAAAACAGAGGAGGTTTCATAAGACCAAACAATTTTGCGCTTTCAACTATGCACAAAGAGAAGGAAAGAGACAGGGATGATCAAAGGATCCAGGCTCCCTTCCAGAACAATTTCATAACTGATGGAGAAGGAAGGCAACCAGATGAGCCCGAGCCTGAAATCCACTCTGTAGAAGTCACTCCTCCTTTCACCCATCTGACCAAATCAGCATATGAAGAGTCTCTCATGGATGGTCGGCTCAATGAACTCAGCAGAGCAGACAAAGCTGGTGGTGGACGAGGCAGGTATAACCTGAGGTTAGATAAGCAGAAAGCGGCACCAGACGTTCCTGAGTCATCCGCTAGAGCTCAGAAGCCCGCTGACGAGGTACCAGATAGAAATAAAGGTAAGAAGGCCCAACCTCTCTCCCCCATCATTCAAATTCATGCTCCTGAGATTAGAGAAATTCCAAAGCTCCCATCTTCCTTTAATTTTGAGCATGAAATCCAAAAGATCAGAA
>JASDQU010011388.1:158250-224265 GCA_032191745.1 Picea mariana | reverse complement strand
GGTGACTTATTCTCTTCTTAAATCTAATAGTTTGTAACTCCTGGACATAAATCAAATAAAAAGGCGTATCTATTGTGCAACGATGTAGTTTCATCATGGAAGATGGTCTAACTCCTGAGACATCTACGTCATCACTTGATCTGTGAACCACCTTTTTATTTTTGAGGTTGAACTTATCTATGTGTAGTTTCCTTTCATGCGTGTTGTATTGAGTATTGTGCAGCATCAAGGAGTATTGCTCAAACAACATTGGTTCTTCTGTTGCGAGCTCCTGTGCAAGCTATTGGCTTTTTGCAATTCTCTAGGATACCTAATTGGGTAGCTATGTACTGTCAATTTGCATATCATTAACATCTCCTGGATTTCCTAGGATTCCTCGACCTTGGGAATTTTTTGTGTTTGGGGTTCGTTTCCTTTTTTGTTGTGAGACTATGTGTGTGCATTCAAGACTAACATGGTGTGGTTTATATATACCATCACCTTTAGCACACATGTCATTACTCTCTTTTCTATTTAGATTCTGGTGTTGTGTTCTTTGTCCAGAGGAGGAGCTGTTACATTCCTAGGGATTGGAGGAGGACTGGAAATTAGTGTTTCTTTTCCCCCTTTGTCTTTCTTTGATTTTCTTTTTTGTATTTGACCTTATTTCTATTGGCAAGTCCTCATTGCATCCACTGATGTCGTTGTATATGTAGGGATTTTCACTGGTTTCCTCGTCAAATATCATGAACAAATTATTGTATCTTATGGATTTTAATTATTGCAAAAATAGACCTTGGGGGTCAAAACCGCTTAGAGGTTGTTCTTCTTTTAGATAAAATGAACTAAGTGTTTCTGAGACTTCTTTCATATGGGCCAAATTCCTAATCATTATGTCTCCAACTCGAAAAGGAAATGTAATGAACTATTTTTTTTTTATTTTCTTCTCAAATGTAATGCACCAGGTTCTATACTATCAACAAACTTTGGCAACAAAATATCTATTAGAATGGGATTTTTCGTGGAAACCATACAACCGGATGTATGTATGGTTTTCATCTTGAATGCAAATTCCCTTTCTGTTCATAAATTCCCCAGCTTCCTAAGTTATTCTCCTAGGCTCTGTCCCAACCAACATGTGTCTAAACTATCTAACAAAATCATCCCAGACAATGTAAAAATTAAATCGTGTTTTGTGTATGTAAAAATTGAATCGTGTTTTGTGTTTAGATAGCAATGGTGCTAGAATTTGACTAGTTCATTTTGTGTATTGATCTTAGATTTAACGCGGATACTATCAAATACATTGCAATAGACAATTATGAACACCAGATATGTGACCATACAAAAAATTTGAATGCTTCAGTAATTTCTCAACCGAAAATAAAGTTCATCTGATATCACCTATGCCCATTCAAAAATAGCATCCCTCTATAAGGTAACATGCAATTCATACAATGTTGACCTGGGTATGTGTGAATTTGACTGCTACCCAACTACCGGTATGGGAAATTATTAATAGAAGGCATTGGATAACTCATAGAAATCTGTGACATTTACTATGACCTCTGGAGCTACGACCTCTATAGCTTTGACCTTTGGAACTATTACCTATGGAATGATCATATTTCAAAGGGTCATAGTTGTAGAGGTAAAAATTACCATGGTCATAGTTCTCGGGGTCATAGTTCCAGAGGTCAAAGTTCTTGAGGTTATAGTTCTTGAGGTCAAATTTTCCAAGGTCATAGTTCCAAAGCTCAAAGTTCCACGAGTCATAGTTTCAGGGGTCATAGTTCCATAGGTCATACTTCCTTGGTTCATAGTTCTATAGGTCATAGCTCCAGAGGTCATTCCATAGGTCATAGTTCCATAGGGTGTAGTTCCATAAGTCATAGTTCCACAGGTCGTATTTCTTGGGGTCATAGTTTCTGGGGTCAAAGTTCTAGAGGTCATAGTTCATGGGGCCGTGTCTCCGCACACTAATACCCCCCATGCCTTGGAGTCGTGAAAACACCTTTAGGATCAAAACCCTTGCATGTTTCAACCTCCTTCATATTAAAGGTATCAAAGAATCCAACCATCTAAGCCAAGATAAATGAACTTTTAATTGAAATGTTAGCAATCTTGAAAGGCATGGAGATGAACTGTCACTTTCTCTTTTTATCAAGTGTGAGGAATATCAAATTGTTTGAATGTTTCAACGAGTGAGACATTCAAAGAATGATGAACCATTCTGAAACAAAAAACCATGAGCTTGATACCAACCACATGATGTTGCAAAAATGAAGTCATTCTTTGTCCAATCGTTCTTGGAATCTACAAGCTTTAAATTTGATCCATGCTAATTTCTTGGTAATGGATGGATATTTATGTTCCACACTCATTTCACACATCGATATAAAAAAAAAACAGCCTAATATGCCTTATTCTATCCCGAATCAAGTATATGATCAAAACCAATGAAAATTCTCATAGGAAAGGGGGAGAAAACCATGGACATCACTAGAGGTCATTCCACAGGTCATAGTTCCTAGGGTCAAATTTCTCGAGGTCATAGTTTAGAGGTCAAAGTTTTATAGGTCATAGTTCCATAGATCATATTTCCAAGGGTCATAGTTCCACAAGTCATAGTTCTTGTAGTCATAGTTCTAGAGGTCAAAGTTCCACATGTCATTGCTCCAGAGGTCATAGTTCCATAGGTCATAGTTCCAGAGATCATAGTTCCATAGGTTATAGTTCTTAGGGTCAATATGTACCTATGTAAATATGACCTGTGGAACTTTAACCTCTGGAATTATGACCATGGGAAGACCCCAGGAACTCTGGCCTGTGCAACTATGACCTTTGGAACTATGACCTCTGGAACTTTGACCTTTGGAACTATGACCCTAGGAACTATGACCTCTAGAAATTTCTCCCAAAGAAATTTGACCTATGGAACTATGACCCCAACAATTATGACCTGTGGAACTATGACCCCAAGAACTATGACCTTTGGAAATATGACCTCTGGAACTATGGCCCAAAAAACTATGACTTGTGGAACTATGACCTCTAGAACTATGACCTGTAGAACTATGACCCCAAAAAATAAGACCTGTGGAACTATTCCCTTTAGAAATTATACCTCTAGAACTATGACTTGTGGAACTACGACCCTAGGAACTATGACCTATGGAACTATGACCTCTAGAACTACGCCCTCTAGAACTATGACCCTAGGAACTATGACTCATGGAACTATGACCTCTGGAACTATGACAGGCTCTATAAATTTGACCTCTAGAAATATGACCCAATTCTATCGGGAAAAAAACCCCTAATCTGGGTCTAGCGACTATGCATAGCCTTGTGTTGGTTGTGGAGCCTGATTATGTTCCTGATTCAGAGGTCCTTTCTTTTAGCCATGTTTATACACCATGAAGACTTTACACCCCACAAGTATGTACACTCTTCCACGTGGGGGAGTGCATAGAGGGGGTACCCCCTCTGCGGGGTCCAAGGGGCCTATCCCCCGTTTGGGGGGTTCGGGGGGGCTATCCATCGAAGGAAAAATTGCCTTGTAAATGTATATTGTAATTTCATTGTAAATATGGACCGTTCATTATAATTTCGTAGATCTAACGGTAGAAATTATGTTAGGGTTTTTTTCCCTAGAAGGAAACCCTCTGTTATGAGGGAAATGTATTGCGGTTATGCATTATGGCGAGTGTTAGCAATAAAAAACGCACTGAATTTTTTTTTAAGAATGATCCCTAATCTTGCAGGTAAATTTTGATTACATTCCCGAGCTCCAAATACAGATTTGAAAGCACCAATGGAAAGCTTAGGATTTCTAGATGTCAATCGACTATTCAAGCATGTAAAACAGACTCTCCACAGCTGAGAAATTTGATTTAAAAAAAATCTGCTCTTTCACCAGCTAACTCGTCTTGAACTTTTCTAGTTAGCTGGTGAAAGCTCTACTTTTCACTAGCTAAGGAGAAGATTTTTGGGTAAATTAGCTGGTGAAAGCCTGTCCCTGCCAGAATGACCGAATTTTTGCCCAAATCGAGATTTTTTGAGTTTGAATGGTTTGAAACCACTTCAAATGGACAGTTGTTGAATTATCAAGTCTGATTCAATGGCTATTTTTGATGGATAAGGGAAATAAGAGGTGTTTCAATCGATTTTGGTATCTTTTTAAAAGGCAGAAAATCAAGGTTTTTGCACACTTCACCAAATTCAAATTTTATCTTTGGAGGACCAAATCAAACAGCCTTGGGAGGCTAAACTGCACTTCATCAGCAATCTACTACTCTTAGAGATCATTAGATATGGATTGACCTCATCTTGAGGGTTTTTCCTATTGTATTGTAAATATTGTTTTACTTTCTATTTTTAGAATAATTGATCCATCTTTTTAGGATCTGAAACTGCTTTGTAAAGGTTATAAAGCCCGGTGATTCAGTCTGAAGAAAGGTTCGATTTTGGATACAAAAAATGCTTTATTGTAAATAGACCTTTTGATGTTAATAGAAATCACAGGTTCCTCTCTCTATTGATGTCGGTTTTCCACCTTCTTTTTGCACTTTAATTCATGTTGTTTTAGATATAGATGATTGTTATCTCATTGGTTAGCTCATAATTGAATTAATAGTTTCTTCAGTGTTTATTAAACCCTACCTTGTGTACTTGGTTTATAAGCATTTGTTCTTCACCCACTTCAAGTAGTTAACTGATTATTAATCCTTGAGAGCACTGTTTTATTTTATTCTCATTTTGACTGTTTGTATACCATATTGTTGCTGAGTTATCCCATTGATCCACATACACCAAACACAAAAAAAAAATTGACTTGAAGTTACCAAGCACCTTTGGTCTACAACCACAAAGGGTTTCTTGGAGTGATAACAAATTGGCACCATTGCTAGGGAGAAGAGATCGAAGCTCATCTTTCTTGGGAGACGACAAGATCCAGCTTTGATGATAGACAAAGCTTGTACATCATTTGGTTGTAATTATCTATCTGGCGACTCCATGAAGGATATATTCAGTGGCGACTCCACAATAATAAAATGTCAAAAGAATTTGCAGCTCTTTTGGCTCGGAGGTTTTCACCTCTTGACTTCTCAACAATTTCTGGTTTCCCACATCCAGTTCCTTCTATAGATTTTTGGGGAGATCACCTTCAAAGATTTGCAGAAAAGAAAGAAGATAATCCCTCAGATCATCTCATCAGATTTCATCAATGCATGGTTCAGCTGGATATATATCATGAGGATGTGCTCATGAAGATGTTTGTCTTCTCATTAGAAGGAGATGCTCGTGAATGGTATCGATCTTTACCTGCTTCTAGCATATCTTCTTTAAAAGAGTTTCATAGAGTATTCCATCATCGATGTGAAAGGTATTTTTCTCGGGAAATTCTTCTTGAGGGTTGCTGTGAAGAATTTCATTCACATATTCAAAATGTTTATTCTTCTAGTTGTGAACATGAAATTCTTTCTATTATTGTTGTTCAAGAGAAAGATATTCAAGATAAAGTTGATGTGAATATTGATGATTGTGTGACCGAAGATTCTTAGGGTTGTTCTTCTTATGTATCTACTACTTTAAACAAAAATGAAAAGGATTATAGCGTAGGGGAAGAAGAAGATGAATTTTCGGTTGAAAGTCTCTTTAAAGAATGTTGTGATGAAATTGAAAAGCATGTTCAGCAGGAAGTAGTTGATTCTTCTGTTTGCAGAGATGAAAGTTATGTTGTTAAGGAATATCTTCATGATACAAATGGTTATAATGAAAATTATATATCTGTAGATGCATCAGATCTTATCTCTGTTGCACATGTTGCCTTTTATTTGTATGAAGAATCAGTTATAAAAGAGGATTGTTCTCAAATTTTTGAAGAGGTTTCTTATGACATTTTTTCACCTGTGACTGATGAGAAGGATTTGAAGATTGCTTGTCTTTCTTTGCCAGATACAGAGGTTTTTTGTTCACCTATCTTTGATAAGTATGCAGACAAAGGAGATCAGATTTCTATATCAAATGATGTTGATTTGAGCAGCAGCCAACCTATATATGATAGCTATGGATCTGATCTTGAAAAGCCTTTTTCTTTGCCTATCGAAGAACAACATCAAGTTGAAGTCAACCATTCAGTTTTCACAACTGATGTCCTTTCTCCAGAATTCTGTCATGAATATGATTTGTTTCATCAAATTAATGGAAAATATGATTGTGTTGAAAAATCTGTGGTTGAATATGATACTTTTTTGAAAGATTCAAAGGTTATGTCTTTTGAGATTCCAGATGGTAAAGAGCAGGTTTCATATGGAAATAGTCCTAGATCAAATCAGGAACATCATGGAATTAACACAGAAAAGCAACTTTTCGACTTTAAATAGCAAGGTATTTGTCATACATAAATTTTATGATCCAATTGCTATATGGATGGACTCACGGTTTTCAGTAATGTCATATATTACAGAGTTTGGCATCATGATTTGCAGCAGTGAACATGAGCTAGTTGCAGTTCTCTTGTGGTATCTTTTGTTCTCCTTCCATGTTCTTTGTTGTATACATAAAGATGGGTCAAGCAATTTGATACTTGAATTATTTTTCGGGAAATTTGTATATACCTGAAACATGTATTTGCAACAGTTAGAGTAGGGTAGTATAGAAAAATAAACTCATGGGTGAGTATTTCAAATTTGCACAATGCGTGAAATTTGAATTTAGCATTATGGTTTTGGTTTTGAAATAAAAATTCCATCCCCAGTGGATATAAGGTAGTTTTGACAGGGGTAGTTTAACTTCAAAAGATGAGCAGAGTTATGGGAGTTTGAATAAAGATTGCAGAGGTTTGGTGATAGCATTTGAGACTCCATAGCCCAATGGATTAGACGCAAAAAAATTGTGGATGATTGTTGAGCAGGTTGCAGGGTTTTTCAGGTTAAGGCACAAGTTTACTTGTTCTTGGCAACTCACAGGGAGTGTGTCATTCCCAGAAGGAGCCTATGTTGGCACACAAATGTGCTTATTAAAAATTTTCTAAAGGTGATGCTTTTACAAGCTTATTAAGGCAAAAATGAATTTATGATGTTAAAAATGCAAAGAAGAGAAATCATGGCCTTATGCATGGATTTTCTTTGTGAGCCTGAAGGCTAGCTCCACACTCTAGTTTCTAATGTATCTGCAATCAACAAACAAAGGAGTTAATAATCTAATGTAACAAGTGTCAAGATAACTCTAGTATCACAGTTGGGCATCAAGTCACATATGTTTGAAATCAGAGTGTGCATTAATACTAAAACATAGCACTCGTTGATATTATAAGCAAGTCTAAGATCATCCATAGGTTACATTTTCTGGAGAAAGTGACAACCAATTTGCATTGCAAAAGATTGAAGTCTCGGACATTAAATGTGCTGATGAGTATATTCAGAAGCTAGCAAGCAAATCGCCCAGGGTTTCAAGACATGCATCGTGAAAGATCTCAGCATAAGAATCTATCCAATGCAGAAGCATCAATTAAATCAAAGGGAATGTATTTAGGGTTAGAAGATTTAAATTGTGGAGATCAAGATACAACAGAAATCATAGAAGTTTTTCATAGAAATTGCTTCTGTTAATGCCAGTTTTAAGATAATATATGATCCAGAAATGAATTGTGAGATTAGTTATGAAGATATATGTATCCTTAGATTTACATCTAGAGTACCAGCTCTGTCTCTAAACTGAAGTTTAAATCCTTCAAAAAGAATTTATGTTTATAGCAATGCTATGGATAAAAAGAATCGACTTGCTCTAAGAATTTTCTGAGCAGGGGAAGTATACAGATTTCACAGAAGACAAGTGACAGAATATTTTGAAGCAGAGGAAAGATTGACTTTCTCCTGGTGATCGATGTGCAAGAAATTTTAGCGGAAGAAAAAGATCCTTGTTCTACATGGGGTTCTATTTAGATGGTAGTATTCCGAGCATAATAAAAGGTGTCTATAAGTTACAGTTTCTCTTTTGCATATGACAGAGGTGTTAAATCAAGCGAGGTAAGGAGATAAAAGAAATTGATCAAAGATTCCTATAATCTTGGATCTTTAACAAACTTTATACATTTATGCCTATAAATCTCTCCCAGTTGTGCCTTTCAAAATCAAAAGATGCTCTTGATCCTATTGAAGGGTGCTCTTGATCCTATTGAAATCCAATTGCATTGAATTTTCTATTTGAAGCAGATTTAGGGTTCAAGCCAGTGATTGAGGAATATATGGTTAAAGATATAGATAGGTGGCAACCCAAATTCATTGATGATAAGATGGCAGAAAATCCCAGATTTGCTAGCAATTCGAGACATCTTGGAAACAATTTAGTTTGTTTTAGATTTTATTGTGATTTAGTTTTCTATAAAGTTAGCAAATAGTTATTGTTCTTTTTGCTATTTAAAATAGGCTTTGTAATGGAAAAGGGGAAGCCCGAGGGGGCTAAGGGTTGTAGCTTCTAGGAGTGAAATAGAAGAAGTCTTTGCCAAGTTTTATGATGGTAAAAATGCAAAGGTTGGAACTTTAAAGTTTATTGTTGATGAAACAGTCATAGCTATAGCTACAGAACACAAAAAATCTGTTGGAGCTGATTGAAAAAATAAATCTCAGGAACAATGTAAAGCTACTGCAAACTTTTAGAGTACTTTGTCATCCACCTGATGAGTGTACTGTTTCTACAATAATCGACATGGAATTTCCAAAGTCAGATGATAAATTGTAAAAGATGAATAACTCCATGCCCAATACTAAAGGCACAAGGTCTGCCAGGTTCTTGGAAACCTTGCAGGGAGGTCTCCATCCCAGTTGGAGCCAATGTTAGCAATCAAAAATGAACTGACAATTTTTTGAAGAATGATGCCTAATCTTGCAGGAAACTTTTGATTACCTTCCCGAGCTCCAAATATAGATTTGAAAGCACCAATGGAAAGATTAGGATTTCTAGATGTTGATCGACTATTCAAGCATGTAAAACTGACTCTCCACGACTAAGAAATTTGATTTTAAAAAAATATGCGCTTTCACCAGCTAACTCATCTTGAACTTTGCTAGTTAGATGGTGAAAGCTCTACTTTTCACCAACAAAGGAGCAGATTTTTGGGTAAATTAGTTGGTGAAAGCCTGTCGCTGCCAGAATGACTGAATTTTTGCCCAGATTGGGATTTTTTGA
The DNA here is from genome assembly GCA_032191745.1 of Picea mariana. Classification (NCBI taxonomy): domain Eukaryota; kingdom Viridiplantae; phylum Streptophyta; class Pinopsida; order Pinales; family Pinaceae; genus Picea; species Picea mariana. The sequence continues at coordinate 215,094 of JASDQU010011388.1, read as the reverse complement.
TTTTGAATGGTTTGAAACTGCTTCAAATGGACAGTTGTTGAATTATCAAGTCTGATTCAATGGCTATTTTTGATGGATAAGGGAAAGAAGAGGTGTTTCAATCGATTTTGGTATCTTTTTCAAAGACAAAAAATCAGGGTTTTGGCACACGTCACCAAATTCAAATTTTATCTTTGGAGGACCAAATCAAACAGCCTTGGGAGGCTAAACTGCACTTCATCAGCAATCTACTACTCTTAGAGATCATTAGATATTGATTGACCTCATCTTGAGGGGTTTTCCTATTTTATTGTAAATATTGTTTTACTTTCTGTTTTTAGAATAATTGATCCATATTTTTAGGATCTGAAACTACTTTGTAAAGTTTATAAAGCCATGGGATTCAGTCTGAAGAAAGGTTCGATTTTGGATACAAAAAATGATTTATTATAAATAGACCTTTTGATGTTAATACAAATCACAGGTTCCTCTCTCTATTGATGTCATTTTTCCACCTTCTTTCTGCACTTTAATTCATGTTGTTTTAGCTACAGATGACTTTTATCTCATTGGTTAGCTCATAACTGAATTAATAGTTTCTTCAGTGTTTATTAAACCCTACCTTGTGTACTTGGTTTATAAGCATTTGTTCTTCGTCCACTTCAAGTAATTAACTGATTATTAATCCTTGAGAGCATTGTTTTGTTTGATTCTCATTTTGACTGTTTGTATACCATATTGTTGCTGAGTTATCCCATTGATCCACATACACCAAACACAAAAAACATTTTGACTTGAAGTTACCAAGCACCTTTGGTCTACAACCACAAAGGGTTTCTTGGAGTGATAACAACGAGTATTGTATTATGAGAGAGGAGACTGTGAGAGAAAGAAGAGGAAGTTACAACGGGTTTTGTTGTAGGTTGTATCCCTTCATTTGCTGGATAATAATAAAGGAAGGACCTGGAAATTTCTCTGGTGGACGTAGCCCACACTGGGTGAACCATGTAAATTTGCGTCTCTCTTGTATTGTGTATCTTCTATGTTTTTTTTCCGCATTTGTTTTATTTTATTGCTTTGCGGTCTTATTTTTCTAACAACTGGTATCAGAGCGAAAGGTAACTCGCAGGAAAAGAGGGTTCCTAGTTCGAGTGGGAGCAATGTCAGAAGATGGAAAGTTTAGGGTCAAGAAATTTAACGACCAAAACTACCAGTTATGGAAGATGCAGATGGAAGATTATTTATATCAAAAGGATCTATTCCTACCATTGGGCGGAGTAGCAAAGAAGCTAATAGCCATGAAATATGAAGAATGGGAGATTCTTGACAGAAAGGCTCTAGGAACGATAAGGTTGAGCTTGGCAACGTCGATGGCTTTCAATATTTCAAAATAAAAGACAATGAAGGATCTGTTGGACGCGTTGGCTAAACTGTATGAAAAACCCTCGACGTCTAATAAGGTATTTCTAATGAAGAGATTATTTAATATGAAGATGTCAGAAGGTGGGTCTATTGCAGATCATTTAAATGAATTTAATACGGTTAATAATCAACTAAGTTCTGTAAAAGTGGACTTTGATGATGAGGTTAGGGCTCTTATAATCTTGTGCTCATTGCCAGAAAGATGGAATGGCTTGGTCATGGTTGTAAGTAACTCTATCTCTGGTTCAAATACTTTAAAATTTGATGATGTTGTTGGTGTTATCCTTAGTGAGTAAATGCGACAGAAAATCACAAGTGAGACATCAGGTAATGCGTTGACATGGAGAACAGGGGAAGACAAAAGGATAGAGGAAAGGGCTCAGGGAACCATGGGAATTCTAGGAAGGGAAGATCCAAAGCCAAACTTGGAAAGATAGAGTGATGGAATTGTGGGAAGAAAGGGCATCTGAAGAAAAATTGCAGAGCTCCAAAGAAACAAAGAGATGGACAATAGGAGATAAATCAGGAAGCAAATGTAACAGGTGATGTGTTACAAGATGCTTTGATTCTCTCTGTAGATAATATTTCTGAGTCTTGGGTATTATATTCAGGGGCTCCATTTCATGCCACACCCCACAGGAAACATTTTCTAGATTATGTTCAAGGTGATTTTGGACAGGTTCATTTGGGTGATGATGCACCATGCAAAATTGTTGGAATGGGAAAGGTAAAAATAAAGCAACACAATGGAAACCAATGGTTGTTGAAAGAGGTAAGACATGTTCCAGATTGAAGGAAAAATATAATTTCAACATGGCAGTTGGCAAGTGAAGGTTTTTGTATCCATATTTATAGATAAGACATGAAAGGTCATCAAAGGATCATTGGTGATAGCAAAAGGAGAGAAGGTAGCTACATTGTATTTATGTACTGGTAATACTAGCTCTTCTATTTCTTTAGATTCTACACGAGTGGATACATCATTGTGGCATCATAGGCTGGGACACATGAGTGAGAAGGGTATGCAGATACTTCACAAAATAAATTTGTTTCCAGATCTTAAACAAATTGATTTGGACGTCTGTGAGCATTGTGTTTATGGAAAACAAAAGAGAGTCATATTTCTCAGAGTCAGAAAAGAAAAGAAGAATGAAAGGTTAGAGCTTGTGCATACAGATGTATGGGGACCAGCTTAGGTATCATCTCTTGGTGGCTCTCATTATTATGTTACTTTTATTGATGATGCAACTAGAAAAACTTGGGTTTATTGCATTCAACAAAAATATGATGTTTTTGATACTTGTAAGAAATGGAAAGCTTTAGTTGAAAATGAGACAGGAAAAAGTTTGAAGTGTCTCAGATTAGATAATGGAGGTGAATATTGCAGAAAGGAGTTTGATGATTACTATTCATACCATGGGATTCGTAGAGAGAAGACAGTTCCAAGAACACCACAAGAAAATGGTGTGTCACAAAGGATGAACAGGACAATCATGGAGCATGCAAGGAGTATGAGATTGCATGTCGGTTTGCCCTTACAGTTATTGGAAGATGCTATAGATACTGTTGTTTACTTACTAAATAGAGGACCTTCAAGCTCTTTGGATGGTATAATTCTAGAGGAGGAATGGACAGGAAAAAATGTAAACTATTCTTTTTTGAAAACTTTCAGTTGTGAAGCATTTGTCCATATTGATAAAGAAAATAAAAAAAAGCTTGAGTCTAAATCCAAGAAGCATACCTTTATTGGATACGGTGTTAATGATTTTGGTTATTGATTATGGGATTATGAAAATAACAAAATCATTAGGAGTAGAGATGTCATATTCAATGAGAAGGTCATGTACAAAGATCAGTTGTAGGGAAAGAAATAGGAAGAAGAAAAACAAGAATACACAGTGCTTGATGAGATCACTGAAAAATAAATTCCAAAGGAACTTGAAAATCAAAATGTACAACAACAGGAGCAATAGGTACCTCAAACACCTACAAGTGTTGTTAGAAGATCTACCAGGTTAAGTATACCCCCTGAACGATACTCTCATTCATTGTATTATTTATTGTTGACTGATTCTGGTGAACCAAAATGTTATGAAGAGGCAATGCAGGTAGACACCAAAAAGAAGTGGGAGCAAGGCATGAAAGAGAAAATGGATTCCTTAGCAAATAACCAGACTTGGGACTTGGTTCAGTTGCCTGTAGGAAAAAGAGAATTGCAGAATAAATGGGTTTATAATTTGAAGGAAGAAGATGGAGGAGAAAAGCGGTACAAGGCTAGAATTGTTGTAAAGGGGTTTGCACAAAAGAAAGGTATAGATTTTAATGAAATATTTTCTCCTGTTGTTAAAATGACTTCAATTAGGACTATTTTAAGTCTTGTGGCGGTAGAATATTTGCATCTTGAACAGTTAGATGTAAAAACAACTTTTCTCCATGGGGATTTGGAGGAAGAGATTTATATGCAACAACCACAGCGGTATGAGGTCAAAGGGAAGGAGAATTTAGTATGCAGGTGTAAGAAGAGCTTGTATGGCCTAAAGCAAGCTCCAAGGTAGTGGTATTTGAAGTTTGATAGGTTTATGACAGAATAGGGTTATAGTAGATGTCATTTCGATCACTGTGTTTATTTTAAAAGGTTAGAAAATGGAAGATATATTATCTTTCTATTGTATGTAGATGACATGCTTGTTGTAGGGTCTAATATGAAGGAAATAAATATGCTCAAGAAGAAATTAGCCAATTCATTTGCTATGAAGGATTTGGGTGCTGCAAACAAAATCCTTGGCACGAGAATAACAAGAGACAGAAAAAATCGCAAATTGACATTGTCTCAGGGTGAGTACAGAGAGAAGGTGTTGGAGAGGCTTAGAATGCAGAATGCAAAACCAGTTAGTACACCTTTGGCTAGCCATTTCAAATTAACTAAGGAAATGTGTCCCAAGACACAAGAGGAGATAAAATACATGTTTAGGGTCCCTTATTCATTAGCAGTTGGCAACTTGATGTATGCAATGGTTTGCACAAGACCAAATATTTCACATGTAGTGGGAGTTGTGAGCAGGTATATGAGCAATCCATGTAAAGAACATTGGGAGGAAGTAAAGTGGATTCACAGGTTTTTGAGAGGTACTGCTACTCATGCATTATGTTTTGGAGGTTCAGACATTTTTATACAGGGATATGTTGATTCAAATATGGCAGGTGATAAAGACAACAGGAGGAGCACCACAGGGTATGTTTTTACTATAGGTGGAACAACAGTAAGTTGGATTTTGAAACAGCAAAAGGTTGTTGACTTTCAACAACAGAGGTAGAGTATGTTGCTGCTACAGAGGCTAGTAAAGAGATGATTTGGTTACAAAGGTTTATGGAGGAATTGGGAAAGAAGAAGGAGAATAACAGGTTGTACTGTGACAGTGAGAGTGCAATTCATCTTGCAAAGAACTCATCCTTCCATTCAAAGACTAAGAATATACAGTTGAGGTACCACATCATACGATCCGCCTTGGAAGATGGAAATTTGAAGTTGGAAAAGATACACACTAGCCAGAATCCTGCAGACATGTTAACAAAGGGAGTAACCAAAGAGAAACTGAGTTCCTGCTCAATTTCAGTTGGTCTTCAAGAATGAAGACGAAGATGAGAAATTTGCCAAGTCCAAGAAGGTTTAGAGTCCATCATATACAGTAGCAGTGGAGTTGTTGAGATCAGTCTCCAAGTGGGAGATTGTTGGTTGTGGAGCCTGATTATGTTCTTGATTCAGAGGTCCTTGCTTTCAGCCGTGCTTATACCCCATGAAGACTTTACACCCTAGAAGTATGTACACTCTTCCACGTGGGGGAGTGCAGAAAGGGGGTACCCCCTCTGCGGGGTCCGAGGGGGCTATCCCCCTGGCTGGGGGGTTCGGGGGCAAATCCCCCGAAGGAAAAATTGCCTTGTAAATGTATATTGTAATTTCATTGTAAATCTCGACTGTTCATTATAAGGTCGTAGATCTAACGGTAGGAATTATGTTAGGGGTTTTTTCCCTAGAAGGAAACCCTCTGTTATGAGGGAAATGTATTGCAGCTATGCATTATGGTGAGTATTTTATTATGAGAGAGGAGACTATGAGAGAAATAAGAGGAAGTTACATCGGGTTTTGATGTAGGTTGTATCCCTTCATTTGCTAGATAATAATAAAGGAAGGACCTGGAAATTTCTTTGGTGGACGTAGCCCACACTGGGTGAACCACGTAAATTTGTGTCTCTCTTATATTGTGTATCTTCTGTGTTTTGTTTCCGCATTTGTTTTATTTTATTGCTCCATGGTCCTATTTTTCTAACACCTTAAAAGATAGAAATGCTTCTATTCTACCCCAAATCCAACAAGATCTAATGATAATTAAGGGAAGGGAGAAAATATCGAAAGGTGTACCTTAATTCCTTCCATTTGTCATAGATCCCTTCCTATTGATTCCCATTCCAAAATTCCAGGCCTCCTCCCAAACCTAGACTAAAACAAATTCACAGAACAAACTACAACATCATATGCATAACTACCAAGATCATTTAAAGGGTTCTAGATATTCATGTAAACCATCCATAAATATAAACATAAATATATAAAGATCTGGGACAAGAATTTTCTCTTTTATTGATAATAAGATTGGAAGTTACAACCTGAATCTTGTCGATGCCTCCCCACGAACCTTGCCTAGGTTCCTCTAGTTTGACTCCAAGTGCACTATTCCCAATATGATATCCTCACAACCAACATGCCAATATAGGGGAAAATGATGGATCGTATAAGGAGGATGAATGGAAGGGAATTTTGAGGATGAAACTTAGAGAATAATGCAAAAAGGCTTGGAATGCAAGGGAGAAAATTTGGCAGAGTTCACTTGCCTCTTCTTTCATATATCCAAATGACCCCCCTAAGGCCCCTTTTATATGGAGAAAATATAGTTAATTGGTTGTCGGAAGGGATACATGAGGTAAGATGGTTGTGAAACCTAACATAGCCTATAAACTCTACCCAAAAGCGAAAAATGTTTTTATTTTTACAAATTTTTAGAGTATACGTGGGTTGTCAGGCATGTAGCTAGCGTATGTACGCGTGCTGCATATGTAGTTGGGCACGCACACCATGAAAAAAAACATTTTTTAAAGACAAAACTTAGAAAGAATGGTTAGAAAAGGTGTAAATGAATAGGCCAATGTCATAAATGCATAATAGTGGCATTTTGAGCTATAATAGAGGCCCTAATGTGTGAGGTCAGAAGAGAAACTGATGGCCAAAATACATTACAACATCTTTGATAAAAAGGAAGGCACTGAGTCAAGAGAGACAAAACGAGCATTCATGCGAGTGTCATCTAAAAAAGAATAATAATATCACTGAGGCGGGCATACCCATGTTCGGGACAAACTAAGCATGGTTTCCAATCAAGTACACTGCAGATCCATGTCATATATAGTAATCATGGCCACATGGCTAATGTGTATGCCAATATATATTGTAGCGGTGAATAATACATAGTGGATATACATCTCAAAATCATCAGAAGATATACAAATACAATGTGATATGAATATTCAGGAGGCATCAATTCCTGTAGCTAGAGATGATAGCTTCAGTAACTCGAGAAATATCTTCAAGATCTTCATAACTCATGTAGGATTATAATAGGAGTGTAAGACTCACTATCATGAGGTCTTCGACAAGTCGTCGTGGAAATACTGGAGGATCTCGATTATCAGACACAAAACTTCATTGATTCTAAATGTAAACTTGACAAGACTCTCGGGATGGCCGACTCATGAAGGTCAAGAGACTTATTGAAAAATGACCAAATCAGTTTGTAAGACTTTCCCTTGGACAATAGCATGAGATATGAAAAGACTCATGAAGTGTGTTATTGACATAAGCTTGTGGAACAGGAGGCACCACAAACTCTTCATGTGTTTGGAAGAGTAACCAAATGGAGGAGGACACAAATCTATGTAACGAGAACAACCTCCTAAGGCCATACTAAATCCCAGTGCTTTGCAAAAAAAAATAAAGGATGTGCTTTGTCCAAGGGTGACTAGATTGCTGCCATTAAAAAAGAGAATGTTTTCCCGTCCCCTCTTTTTAGAATATTCATTTTTTTTTGTCTTTTTCATATATTTAACGATCTTGAAAAAGAATAAAAGGATGCTATGTTACAAAGGAGGAATGAGTGTCGTAGACAAGAAAGATAGTTCTAAGCGCATGGAACAAACTGATGCTCAATGCAAGGAGACATGTGTAGGATATGGACACTCATGAAAATTCCTCCATGGATCAGGGTGTCAAATCACAAAGGCAAAATGTTGCAAGGCTTTCACCTAAGGAATGCTCTAAAAGTTTAACAACAACAAAATGGAGTCGACATTAGGCCAAAGATGCAAGAGTGAGATATGCAATGCGAGTTGCGGATTGAAACAATGGTCATCCTTCAATGTAATTTTTTACGAGCCTAGAGAAGGTAAGCTCAAAGATTTTTCACTTTTAGAGAGTCTAAAAAACCAGTAAAACAAGACTCCAGAGTGATCGTTTTTGTAATTTTAGTCTCCAGGGCCCGAAAAAAATAAATCATAACAAGGAGAACTCTTCTGGCCACTAGGGTAGAGTATTCCTTTTTCTTACATAGTCCAATCAGTCCAGAAAAGGGTTAAACTTATACCAAAAGGACGTCTCTTCAAAACCATTTTTAGTGAGTGTCACAGAGACAAGATCACTCAGCTATCTTTTCAATTTTAAGGAATCTAAAAAGGGCTTAACTATGAACTCCCTCGTCCTTTTTCATAAATTTAGTCCCCTGGGCTCGAAAAAGTATAAAACATAACTTAGGAGAACTCTCATGGTGATACATGTCTCCCGAGTCGTACCTTTTTCCTGGGAACACTATTGGCCAGAAAAAGGGTTAAACTAATAAAAACAGATGTTCCTTATTGACCAATTAATGAGTGTGAAAGAAACAAGGTCACTCAATGATATTTTCTTGTTTAGGGAGTCTGAAAAGGGCTTAAAGAATACTCCAAGGAGTTTCATTTTTCGTAAATAATTTCCAAGGATCGAAAAAGTGATAAACCAAAACTAGGAAGAATGGCCTTTTTTCGCAAATTTAGTCCCTCGAGCCTGAAAAAGGGTTAAACTTACACTTGAGAATACAATCGGAAGAACCAACACTTCCAGAAGAGGGGGAGTGCCTTTTTCATTCACATATGTGGGTGAGGGGGACCCCACTACATTTTATTGTCGATAGCAGAAGCTAGAAGAACCTCATCTCAACAGAGGTCATCAAACAGTTGGGATTGTTGACAACACCACACCCGCAACCATACAAGATCAAGTGGCTTCGCCAAGGATGAGATATTCGATTCAGCCAATAGTGTCAATTTTCATACGACATCTAGCCCTTCAAGGATGAGGTATTATGTGATGTTTCCCCATTGGATGTCTGTGATTTTCTCTTGGGCCAACCATATATGTGGATACGCCATGTTGTTTATGAGTCTTGACCCCACAGTGGCATTGTTTCTCCAGGGGATCATCTCTACAGAATACCAGAGGTAGTTCTGATTATTGTTCCACCTAAATAGTGTTGCAAGGTAGTATCTCATACTGCAAAATTCAGCTTCTTCACAATCTATTCAAAAGGGGAACAGAAGGACACTGCAACCACTACAGCCTCGCCCCAAGCACCTTATATCCAACAGAAGCAGGTCGAAAAGATTGTAGCAAAGCACAAATATTTCTTCTACACATCATCCTCTCATGTAGCTCAACTTTTTGAACAACCTTAGCATCAACAAGTTCGTGATAGACTTCCACAAACTGAGCAGCGCGACATCTCCAGCAAGGCAAGCAGCTCACCAAGATGAAGATTCAGCAAATGCTTTTCCCTCTCCCCCGGGCACTCAATGCAATGGAGACAATTTTTTCCTAAGGAGGGAGGATTGATCCAGGTGGATATAGGTGGCTACTCACCTTTTCCAGCTGGTTCAAAATAGTTTTCTGGCAATTTTTTTGATTTACTATTTTTAGCAGTTTTTAACTTCTGGGGCCATTTTAAGGCCCTAAATGAAATTTTTGGGAAAAGGGGAGAAATGTGCAAATTCCCTTTATATTGCCTCCAAAATGAATCTTCTCAACGATACCTTTCCAACGAGCTATCATGCACCTAAAACGGATATTGTATGCAAAAAGTTACAACCCTGGGAATTTGATGTACTAACTTACCCAAATGGGCCCCACATGACTTTTGGCATTTCATCTCCTAGGGTTAGGTTTTGGATGCCCAGGCTTCTTGGAATTTCTGTTTATTGTAAAAATGCCTTTAGATCCTCATTGTAATCATCTTCTTGCGAATGCGAGTAGCCGTCACATCTCTTCTCAAAGATAAGTTGCCACCATTCTAGCGAGTCTTTCATTCTATATTTTTACAGTCTCTATACATTTATTTCATTAATAAAAATTGTGTATTACAATATATCTGTGTTTATGGTTGCATCTCTGATACATTTCTGTTATATTATTGAATATCTACGATATCTCTATGCATTTCTTTATTATATCTCCGCTCTCATTTCGTGCTGAAAATAATCTGGATCAAGAATGGTCTGTGAACATTTTAAAGTGTTTACCGAGTAAATAGTGCCTGAATTTATGAAGTGCATATACCATGGCTAGGCCTTCTCTTTCTTTGGTGTTGTAATTATGCTATGATTCTGAAAACTTTATGCTTGCAAAGGCTATAGGATAGTCTAATTCCCCTTCTCCTAGCTGCGCCAAAATTGCTCCAAGTGATATAGCTTATGCGTCTACGTGCACATGAAATGTATTTTCCCAATCTGGAAATACTAATATAGGTGTTGTCACCATATTTTCCTTTAGAGTGTCCAATCCTGGCTGACAACCCTCATTCCATTGAAATCTGGTGTATGTAATTTTCAAGATATAAAAAAGTATGCAGAACAAAAATAAATAGCTAGAAATGGCAAATGAACAACAATATAACTAGAACAACACCACAATAATACCAAAATGATACCATAATAACACCAGAAAGAACACTTTGATTACTAAGAGCAATGTTCACTTGCCTCTTCGAGGGTGAAACCTCCAACATAGCAGATATCTATTACAATAATATCTAAGACAAAGTTCTCATAGCCTCAACTACTATTTATACTAAATATTTCTATCAAAAGAACCATCTAGAGGAAGATCCTTCTAGAAGTGGAAGCTTCTATTAGGTATTCTTACATTGGACTTATTCTTCCTTATTTCTAGGCCTTATTAATATTGACCTTTATTACATTAGAATATATTATTCTACCTACTTGAGGAGTTAGGTACCTAACATGTCCTCCCCCTTAAAAACAAACTTGTCCTCAAGGCTTGAGATATGGGAATTGTTGCAGAATGGTAGTTGGTTCCCAAGTGGCATATGCTGGAGCTGTATCTTTCCACTAAACTAACACTTCCTTGATTGTTCGCTAAAGTAGATGATGATCACGCTGGTCCAAAATTGCTTGTGGCTGTAGCCAAATGGTGCCTTCTTCGTCCAACTCAGGAACGTTTGTTTGAGTTTGGCACTTAGTTCCAGTCACCTTCTTTAAACAGGAAACATGAAAAATAGGATGGAGCTTAGAATGACTAGGCAAAGCTAACTGATAGGGCATCTGCCCCACACGCTTGAGAATGGTATAAGGACCATAAAATTTGGGCTCCGATTTCTGACAATGGTCAGCCTTGAGGGAATTTTGCTTGTAAGGTTGTAGTCGAAGAAACACCAGATCCCCTTATGAAAATTGATGTTCATAGGGACCTTTATCTGCTTGTTTCTTTATGAGATTCTGGGCCATAACCAAATTATCTTTGAGGGCATGGGGAATATCCTCTCGAACTTCAAGCTTTTGGTCAACCGCTTGGACCTTCGAGACACCTGGAAAATATGACAAAACTGAAGGTGGATTTTGTTCATATACCGCTTCAAAAGGATTCATGCGGGTAGTTGTATGGTATGAAGTGTTGTACCACCATTTAGCTAGTTGTAAGCATTGAGTCCATTGAGTTTTCCTTTCCAAGGAAAAACACCTCAAATATGTTTCCAAACATTTGTTGACAACTTCATTTTGACCATTAGTCTAGGGATGACAAGCTGCGTTGAGATGCAATTGGGTGCCTTGTAGCTTGAACAGTTCTTGCCAAAAATAGCTGGTAAAATTTGGGTCACGATCAGAAACAATAGAATGCGACATGCCATGAAGCTTGAAGACCTGATCCATGAAAATTTGAGCCACAACGGATGTTGTAAATGGGTGTTGAAGAACACAGAAATGAGCATACTTGGAAATATGATCAACTACCACCATGATGATTGATTTATTTCCCGATTTAGGTAATCCTACAATAAAATCCATAGAGATATCCCACCAAATAGCAGGTGGAATTGAAAGCGGTTGTAGTGTGCCAAGAGATTTGACCATTTCTCCCTTGTTACATTGACACACATCACATTCAGCGACAAAATTATGCACGTCCTGTTTCATACCATCCCAGAAAAAAGAACGTTTGACCCTGTCATAGGTTTTGGTAAAACCGGAGTGCCCAGTTGTGAGTGTAGCATGAAGCTCATAAAGTACCATGGATTTAAGTTTTGATTGTTTACTTAAATACAAACGACCTTTGTATCAAAGCTCATCATGGAGCCAAGAGTACCCTGGGGAAACTGGAGAATTGGACTACAATTGTTGTATCAGATGCAAACTTTTGGGATCTTGTAGCCATTCCTGGCAAACAACTTGGAGCCAATCTGGTACAATGAAGGAGAGAGAAAAAAGAGACCCTTCATCTTCATATTTTCGGGAAAGTGCATCCGCAACCACATTGTCTTTTCCTTTCTTGTAAATGATCTCATAATCATATCCAAAGAGCTTAGTCACCCATTTTTTTTTTCTGAGGAGGAAATGCATTGTTCCAGAATATACTTGAGGCTTTGATGATCTATCTTAATTTGGAAGCATTGCCCCAATATACAAGGGTGCCAAAGATCAACGACATGCATAGTAACCAACATTTCCTTTTCATATATTTATTTTCCCAAATTTCGCTAAGACAATTGTTTGTTGGTAAAGGCCAAAGGTCGACCCTCTTGCATAAGGATAGCACCAATTCATTTCCCTGAAGCATCACATTCCAGGACAAAGGTATTTATGAAATTAGGAAGGGCTAGGAATGGAGTGGTGCACATGGTCATCTTCAAGGTTTGAAAATCTTGAGAAGCTACTGGAGTCCAAGTGAAAGAATTCTTTTTAAGGAGTGCAGTGAGAGGTGCCACAATCTTTCCATTTTATCTTAACAAACTTGCGATAATAACCTGTTAAGCCCAGAAATCCACGCAAGATTTTGAGAGTCTTTGGGTGAGGCTAGTCTTGCATAGCTTCAATCATTTTAGGATCCACCCTGACGCCGGAATTTCCAACAAGATGACCCAAGTACTTGACTTTTGAGGTGCCAAAAGCAAATTTAGATTGTTCAGGAAAAGTTGGTGTTGAGAGAGTAGATGCAAAACTCGATCCACATGAGCAAGATGGTTTGTCCATGTTTTTCTATAGATGAGGATATCATCAAAGAAAACTAATACAAAATGATGGAGAAAAGGATGGAAGACATGATTCATGAGGCTTTGGAAAGTGGAGGGATCATTACACAAGACAAAGGGCATGGCCAAAAACTCATAGTGGCCCTCATGAGTTATAAAGGAAGTCTTAGGAATGTCTTCCTCTTTCATATGGATCTGGTGGTAGCCAAAATGAAGATCAAGTTTAGTAAAGAATTGGGTGCCACTCAATTCATCCAAGAGGTCATCAATGACATGAATGGGAAATTTATCTTTAATGGTGAGTTTGTTGAGGATGCAAAAGTCAGGACACATGCACCAAGAACCTTATTTATTAAGGACCATGACCATATGAGAAGATTAGGGGCTCTTACTAGGGCGGATAACACCTACGTTAAGCAATTCTTGAACCATTTTCTCAATTTCATTTTTTTGGGAAAAGGGGTGACAATAGGGACGAATATAGGGAGGAAGGCTTCTTAGGACAAGGGGAATGGAATGATCATGAACACCACAGGAAGGAGGGAGTCTCTGGGGAGTGTAAAAAAACACTTGATTTTTAGAGACGATGGATTGGAGGTCCTGCAACACAAAGGGTGTCTCAATTGCTTGTATGGCATGGAGTTGGGAAATAATGCCAGAATGATCTTTTTTGAGTATATTTTCCATGCAATGGGAACTAATGATCTCTGAGGAACTGGAAGTGATGCCTTGGAAATTGTATTGTTGACCCTCATGGTAAAATTGCATGGTTAATTCCTTAAAATCCATGAAAATGGGACCCAAAGTCCTTAGCCATTTTTCACCCAACACAATGTCACAACCACCCATGTTGATAGAAAACATATGAGATCTCAGGTGGTAGTCACCAATTTGGAGATGCACATTTTCACAACACCCTCCACATATCATGGACCTGCCATTGGCAATCACGATTTGGAAATTATTGACTGCATGGATATAGCAATTAGTTTCTTGGAGAATGCAACGATGAATAAAATTATGGGTGCTTCCAGTATCAACAAGAATGATGACCTTCCTATGCTTAATGTAACCAATTATCTTGAGGGTTTGGGGGGCCAAGAAGCCAGTGAGAGCATTTATGGAAATTACCAGTTCTACTTCGGGAGGGTCTGAGGGAGGGGTTATGTAAGTGGGTTCAGGTGACACAGACACAAGGGGAGCTTCAACATCATCTTCCGAAACATCCTCCAAGATGACCATAAAAATATTTTGTTCCTTACACTTGTGTCCCAAAAAATATTTGTCATCACAATTATAACAAAAGCCTTTGAGTTGGAGTTCATCCATTTCGGCCCTGGTCAATTTTTGGATCTTTAGTGGAGTAGAAGGAGAAGTGGGATTTACTGGTTTGGTGCGAGGAATAAAGGAGGGTTTCTAGTTTTGAGAAGAGAAAACCTATTGTGCTTCCTTATCTCTTTTAGTATCCTCCACCCAACTCTGAGGTTGAGCCATGAGGACATGGGCACAAATATCATCCTTGAGGCCACTGATAAAAAATTCTCGGAAAAAAGCATTAGACATGACCTATGTACGAAAATCCAGTCACTCAAAAGAAACTATAAAGTCTTCCACTATGTCAGATTGTTTCGACTTTGTCAAATGGGCTAAATGGTTGGTGTAGGTGTCAAAGTATTCATAAAGCTCTTCCACAAAGTGTGTCCAAGCAACATACCCTTGGCGGGAAGTTTTTCTCCATTGCCAACGTTCTTGATCTAGATGGAGAACACCATACCAGAGTTTTTCCAAATCATCTGTAATGTCGTACAAAGAGAAATAATGTTCCATTTGAGTTACCCTACCAATGGGATCCGAGCCATCAAATTTGGTCACATCCACACGCGAAAGGCGTAGGTCACACTGAAAGTGATAGGACTGAACATTATGGGAATGAGAGAAATTTTCACCTTCGGTATGCAAAGGTGGGTCATATAAGGGATGATCTGTAGGGATATGCAACTTGGTGCAGATCATCGTAGTGACAGATTCAAGTTGGGTAGTAATGTATTGTTTGAGTTCCTCAATTGAGGTGACAATGGAGGAATGCATGTTTGTATTGATGGTGGAAATATTGGCACCGAGATGTCTCACTTCTTGTTGGATCTATGTGAAATTAGAGTGCAAGGTATTGAAGCGAGCTTCCAAGTCTTGGCTACGGGTATGGGCCATTATGACGAGGTAACAAAAAGGGGGCAGGTGGGGTCAAAAAATTTGTTGAAAAATGATAGGTATGAATGTGATTAGGGTGAAGAGAGAAATCCAATGGAATAGGTCTCAAATAATGGTGCCAACAGGATCTCAAATTTTTCAGTGATGAAATGCCCAAATTATTAATTAGGAAGAAATGTGTAGTAATTTGGCAACTCAAATGCAGGAGACACAGTTGCACAACAATAGATCTTGTCTGTTTTGTTTTTTGTTTTCATCCCCAAATGTTAGGTATTCAAGGGTTCTACAGACAAGGGTTTTCCCTGTGCTATAGCTCTCTGATATACGTGTGGGGTCCAACAGTAGAACTCGACCCAATGTCTCAGGGAACCAACTAAAGAGGCTAGACGGTGCCCTTATCCATACTACCTGACTACCTAGGTACTAGAGAGTATCTTCCTGAGTGTTGTTCTCAGTGGCACTATAGTAGTCAGGTGGTTGATCGAGTTATCTATGGAGAGCTTCAGGATATCTAGGTTGATCCGTATACATGTGTTGTCTGATGTGCTACCACTCTAAGGGGTACCTCTTGTATTTCCTACGTGTATGAATCACCATCTGCGGGTTTATGCGTGTAACGATAGATCTTTGTAGCTTAAAGACATTAGAATACGTCTCTACCCTGAAAAAAAATTAACCCACAATTTTCTGTCGAGGAAGGTGCTCTGATCCCACTTGTAATATTCCAGATATAAAAAAGTATGCAGAACATAAATAAATATCTAGAAATGGCATATGAACAACAATATAGCTAGAACAACACCACAATAATACCAAAATGATACCAGAATAACACCAGAGAGAGAACTTTGATTACTGAGGGAAATGTTCACTTGCCTCTTCGAGGGGGAAACCTTCAGTAGAGCAGAGCTCTATTACAATAATATCCAAGACAAAATTCTCATACCCTCGACTCCTATTTGTACTAAATATGTCTATCAAAAGAACCATCTATAGGAAGATCCTTCTAGAAGCAAAAGCTTCTATTAGGTCCTCTTACATTGGACTTATTCTTCCTTACTACTAGGCCTTATTAATATAGACCTTTATTACATCAGAATATATTATTCTACCTACGTGAGGGGTTAGGTCCCTAATAGTGTCCCTCTTTAACATTTTTTCCATTGGTGCAATAATTTGGGCATACCCCTTTATAAATTTCATGTCATATCCTTTATGTCCCAGTCTTGCTCTTAACTGGTGCACTGACTTTGGTGGTGGTAAATTCACAATGACTACAATCTTAGCAGGGTCAACCAGTAAACCTTGTTTACACACTATATGTCCCAACAATATCCCAAAAGGTGTACAAAAAATGGATTTATTAATGTTTAATGATATATGACATTGCCTACATATTTCCAACATTAGTCTTAACACTTCTACATGGTCCTTTAAAACAATATATACAGTCTAGTCATCCAAATATACTTCTAGAAACTGATGTATGAATTCCTTAAAAGCAGCTATGACTACTCTTGAAAAAATGGTTGGTGCATTATTTAGTCCAAATGGCATGACTGTATATTGGTAAGATCCCCATTCTGTAGCAAAAGTAGTCTTATACATGTCCTCTAGAGATATTTTAATCTGATGGTAACCTGAGAATCCATCTGTGAATGAATATGCTTCCTGGCCTCCCACATTTTCTAAGACCTCATCTGTAAAAGGGGTAGGGAAAGGTTCATGTAAGCAAGAATCATTGAGTTTCCTCATATCTACACAAATCCTTATCCCCCCTTGCTTCTTTTCTTTTCCTACCATGGGACTGATCCATTCATATTCCTCTATTGGTTCTATAATTTCATCTTCCAACATTCGGTGATTTTTTTCTTTCACTTTCTCTTATACACTGGATTCAATCCATAAGGTCTCTTTCTAATAGGTCTAGCCTCAGGTTTGAGAGGTATATTCATCTCACCTATCTCTCCTACTATGCCTTTCATCTCTGTAAAGGTCGTTGGAAACAGGTCACTGTATTCGCACAGTAACTTTGTTATTCTTTCTACCATTTGCTCATCCCAATAATCTCCAAAACTTGCCATATTAGGATTTTCATTTGTCCCAATGTTTATTTTCTTAACATTGATTGGTGCAAAAAATACTTCTGACTCCAGAGAAGGACCTTCCACCTCTCTATCTTCTTCAATCTCTGTAATTTGAATGTTGCATGGATCATATTTATTTGGTGCTTCCTCTTCAACATGATAGCATGAGAGTAACTCTTTGACTATCTTTTTATTCTTTTGTTGATATTTTGTCATGATTTCAACTTCTGGTTCATCAACAAATATCATTCCTCGTATCAGCTTCAGTGTTGAATCAATGTTGGGGTTCTCATGTTCAAATGAGAAGGTTACTACAAAATTTTGTTGTAATCCTTTCCATTCTGTCGTGCCTCTACGCATCTCCTGGTCTATGTACCAGTTCCCTCGGATTCCTTCCAAAGTGTAGATAAAGTGGTGAGGCAATTCCTCTGGTGGTATCATCCTCCATTGCATTATGCATGTCTCTAAGTGTTCCAGTGGTGTGCATTTCCCATCATACTTATGCACTCTATTTCTCCCATGTTTTGTGCCAAATCTAATGCGCAACATTCGTTTACACTTATACTAGTCTTGAATTGATTCTTTGTGCGCACCCCACCATATTGCAGGTGTTTCCTTGAGTGCAATATCTAGGGCTAAGAGCCTCTAAGTTTATAACACTTCCTCTTCATATTTTTTCAAGAATTAATCTAAGTAATTTAGCCCATGAAAACTAGGAGGTTATTTTATCTCTATACCCAACCATCTTACTGCGTGGTCTATTCTTGCACACCTTTTTGTGGAAACTTCATGTAATCGTTGCTTCCAATTCTCCAAACTTGTGTATGATTTGGAAGCACATGATGTAATGCTTCTCCAGCTGAGTACCCCATCTGCAGTTGGGTTAACATAATACTCTTCTCACATGGTGGTTCTATACAACTAGTTTATTTCTTCTAGATCCAAACAAGTGGCCTCTACAAACCTTTCTCCTTCTAAAGGATCGAATGGTGCAATGACTCTATATTCACCTTATTCAAAAGTCAATTTTCTTGTCTTAAAGTTGATTATATCCTGGTTATCAAATTCCCAATCCAATCCAAGTAATGTTGGGTAAGGTGTTATGCCATCCACTATCTCTATCACTTCAAAATCTGTCATAGTACGCATTCCATCCAAATCTATTATCACACCTTTAATCCTTCCAATGGGTAACACTCTGTTTTGATTTTCTAGTTTCAACTAGACATGTGAATAGCCTAGGGTGGGTTTTGTTAAGAACCAAATATCAAGATAGCATAGAAAAACCTCAGAATAAGTACTCAACGCCTTGAAAAAGATAGAATTTTAGATAATAAGCCTCTTCGAGGGGGTAACCTCCTTATACACCACACAAACTTCCCAATACAAGATGCTTCCAAACGAAAATGTCTCCTTGGTATATATAGGAGACTAGGAGGTACAATTACAACTAATGCACCTAAGACGACATAAATAAAATAACATTGCTCATGTAATATTCCCTAATTAAGGGGTAATGTGCCACTATTTAGGGATTAACATTCCTCTCCCCTTGAGACAAGTGTTGTTTGCAACGCTTGAGTAATTATGGATGCTTCTGTATAAAAGACTCATCTTCCCAGGTGGAATCTTCAACATGTAGTTTCCTCCACTTAATGAGATACTCTGAAATGGATCTATTCCTTAGCTGGAGAATTATGGTGTTAGTGATGGCTTCAGGATCCAATATGATTTTTTCTTCCTTGTCAAGTTCTGGAAATATAGTTTGAACTAGGATCTTGTCACCTATAACCTTCTTTAAGCATGAAACATGGAAAACTGTGTGTACTCGTGAGGATGCAGGCAACTCCAATTTGTATGTCATAGTACTAATATTTTGCAACACCTTATAAGGGCCATAGTACATTGGTGATAATTTATTATCCTTCTTGGCTTGCTTTAGGGACATCTGTTTGTATGGTTGTAGTCTTAAAAAGACCCAATCCCCTACTTCAAAACTTCTTTCACTAAGATGTTGATCTGCTTGTTGTTTCATGTGATTCTGTGCCATGGTCAGGTTGTCCTTTAATATTTGGAGAAACTTTTTGTTGATGCTCGATGTGATCTTCCACTGCATTAACCTTAGATTTTTATTTTAGAGAAGAAGTGATGGAAGGAGGGTGGTATCCATAGATTGCCATAAATGGTGTCATTTTTTTTGCAGTATGAAAGGAAGTGTTATACCACCATTTTGCCAAGGGTAACCATTTGAACCATTGTGTTTGTTTATCATAGATAAAGAAATGAAGGTAGCCTTCCAGACATTTGTTCACTATATCAGTTTTTCCATCATATTGAGGATGATAGGATGAGCTATGAGCCAATTGAGTACCCAAACAAGAAAACAATTCTTCCAAAATTTTCCAGTGAAGATAGGATATCTATCACTTACAATAATCTTTGGGATTCCATGTAGTTTTTGAAATGTCTCCATGAATGTAGTGGCAACTGTACTGGATTTGAAGGGATGAGAGATTGCACAAAGGTGTGTGTACTCAATCAGTCTATCAAAAATCACCATGATGATACTCTTTCCTTCATACCTTGGTAACCCTATGATGGAATCCATGGAAACCTCCTCCCAGCATTGACTTGGGATGGCTAATGGTTGTAAAAGACCCGAGGTCTTAATTGTTTCCACCTTATTTTGTTGGCAAACCAAACATTCTGCTACAAACCTTTGAACATCAGTTTTAAGGCCATCCCAAAAAAATTCCTTCTTGACCCTATGGTAGGTTTTCAAAAATCTAGAGTGCCCTCCTACCGAAGAGGTGTGCAATTCCAATAGTAACTTTTGTTTGATTTGGGAGTTCTTACATAAATATAAGTGATCTTTGTACCATAACGAATCATTTTTCCATGTAAATGTATCAGATGCACTGGAATCTTGTTCTAACCTTTGAATGAGAGTCCACACATTTTTGTCATTCTTCCAT
Source organism: Picea mariana (assembly GCA_032191745.1). Classification (NCBI taxonomy): domain Eukaryota; kingdom Viridiplantae; phylum Streptophyta; class Pinopsida; order Pinales; family Pinaceae; genus Picea; species Picea mariana. The sequence continues at coordinate 194,808 of JASDQU010011388.1, read as the reverse complement.
TCATCCTTCGCCTCTATTATCCAATCGGGTTGGATGATCAAGATAGCACATAGAAAGGCCTCAACATCTTCATCCTTTCTTGAGAGTACATCTGCCACAACATTTTGCTTCTATTTTTTATAGATGATTTCAAAATCATAACCCAATATATTGGTCACCCAGTTTTTTTGTTCTTATGAAGATAGTCTTTGTTACAAGAAGTATTTAAGACTATCATGATATGTTTTGACCTTGGAGTGCCTACATATTAGGTAAGGGTGCCATTTCTTCAATGCATGTAGTATTTCCATCATTTCCTTCTCATAAATGAGTTTGTGTAAGTCCTTTCCCTTGAGTGGACAACTTTCAAAAGCCATGGGCCTTCCTTCTTGCATTAGGACAACGCCAATTCCATTTCCCGAGGCATCACATTCCACAAAAAAGGTTTTTGTGAAGTTTGGTGTGGTTAAGACATGAACTTTTCACATCACCTCTTTAAGTTGTTCAAAATCTTTAGTTTTCTCTAGAGTCTATGAAAATGCATCCTTCTTAGTTAGTGTCATTAAAGGTGCTAATATTCTCTTATAGTTCCAAAAAAACTTGCGGTAGTAACCTGTCAAACCCAAAAATCCTCTAAGATTCTTCAATGTTTTGGGAATCGGCCAATCCATCATGGCCTTAATCTTGTTAGGTTCTACCTTGACACTTTCATGAGATACAATATGACCCAAATACTCTACCTCATTCACCCCAAAGAAACATTTGGACGGTTTGGCGTATAGTTGTTGCTCCTTTAGTAGTTGTAGAACCTTGTCAACATTGTTGCGCCTCTTTCGTCACCTTGGTGAGCAAAATAGAGGTGCTTGCAAGCTCAGTTGGGTCTGCTGAGCAGGACAACTGTAGAGAAAAGAGTTAGAGAAAGAAAACAAAAAACTAGAATTGAGAATTAAACTAAGAAATGCAATAAAAACTAAATTCATGAGCATAGGGACATAGAAACAAAAAGAACCATAAGACCCATGTCACCAATGTTTGAGGCTGATCTATTAGTGAAAAAAAAGCACCAAGAAGAAAGGGGACAATCAGTCCCTTCTTCCTCCAAGGGAAGGCTCTTGGACCCTCACTAGCTAGCTCTTCTTACAACAAAGAAAAATGGAAAATGGTGATGAAAGAACTCTTTACAAATCCACTCAATGGTGAGGTGGATTGTCCAATGTAATGGTGCCAATATGCTTGTGTCAAGGATGGAGTCCTCAAAACAATAGAGGCAACATAACATTACTTTGAATTCCTTGAAAAAATGAGGTGCATCCATGTCTTTTTATAGCATTCATTTGGGTTATTGTTTAACTGCTTTGTAGTGTGAAAAGAGGCCAATTAGGGCATTATTAGGTCTTTGACCAGCCCACTAGTTGGATCCAGCCCAGATTTGAGGGTCAAATCGGCTTGGCAGCTGAACCATAAGTGGTTGGGAGGCTGACCACTTCCATAAATGCATCGTTTAGCAGGTGTGTGGATTTTTGTGCTAACAATCGCGCATCGTGCGCCTGTGCATGATTTCTACATTCTTGTTCTGCACATGTGCGCGCGCCCAATGTCTGCAAAGCGCTCTTCATTTTTTCACTACTTTGTATAGTTTTTGACATTTTTTGAATTCTATGGTATTAATTCAGGTCCATGGATGACTTCATCATTGTTTGACGATGCTGAGTTCTTGTAACTATGTGCAGACGAAATTTCAGTGATAACAGATGCCCCCTGATGGATGAGGTTAGGAGTATATGTATAGCCGAAATCCATCAATTTTTCTTCTACTGAGAATGTTGTTGTAAGATAGATCAATAGTGGGGTCGTTCAGAGCGATCCGTTGGAGGAAAAAAGGAACCAGTAGGACCCGACCTTCCATGAGGTGTATAAAATAGAAAACTGTGTACAAACGAGGCGGGCATGCCCCATGCTCGTGTTATGTAACTTTGAAAAAAGATGAATGAAGTGTTGGTGTAGACAACTGCAGTGCCCGCAGGGGTAGTTGTGATAAAGGCAGAAGACAAATCTGCAAATGAACATACTCTGAATAGTAGGCAGTGATCGCGGTAATAGGTAGCAGCGATGATGTGGGCATTGATAGCCCTACCAAGTTCAGAGGTCTTCAACAACTGAAAGAACTAACTGCAATAGTCACAAAGTAACACCCACCGTAACATGAGAAAGTGTTGGTGTCGAATGTTATGGGGGTCAATGACAGCAGGGAGCAATGATGTTTCACCCTATGCCGTTCGAGATCTCTCATTGAGTGGATAATGAGAATCAAGATACTGTCACCCTTCTGGAAAACTGTGCTGATGTCGACAAAAAGGGGGACGCGACTCCTAGAAGCAAATGGCTTCGTGAAATCTACTAGGTGAGGTGAGGAAGTGGTAGAGGTACATGGACGAAGTCAAGATGTGAGAAGACTCAAGACTGCCCTTGGTTGGAGGATGTATGAGAGAAAAAGTGGCCGCAACCGTTCAACAAGGTCGAGTGTCAGGGGGATGACAAGACCAGGGATAAGATGTGCCAGAGGTGGGACAAGGTGAACAAATTCAGAGGGTAGAGGTAAGTGACCTGTAGGGTACTCTGAAGATATGGATGATGCCGGCAAGGGAAGATGATAAGTAGTGCTCCAACCAAGGGTGACATGGGTTGCGGCTGGCCAAAAAGAGGGAAGAAGGTCACCAAAGGTGACAAAAAAAGGGTAATGTAACGACTGAATATAAAGGCATTTGTACAATAAATAATGAATAATTGGGGAGAAATGTACAAATACAGAAACGGGTGCCCCAGTGTGATATGGGTGGCCCATGTAGGGCATAATTTGATTGGAAAACTGATGAAGGGTGGGGGCTCCATTGGTGAGTTTCTGTATGAGGTAGGTGAAATGAAGGTAGGTTTGCAGATGGGAAAATTGATTGTGGATGAAATGGAGGGCTCATGATACTGCGGAGGTGCAGTTAAAAAATAGAACCGTAAAGAGAGAATCTGGGAGTTCGTGTGGGAAAGCTAGCAAAATGAGGAGAAAGAGTATGTGGTTGATTCGCGACATGATGAAAGACTATCGGGACTCCCATCCCTAAAGGGTTTTGAAAAACAACATGAGTATCAAAAGTGCCACAAGGTGTTAGGAATGGGACAAATCATTTGGGGAAGAATGCTACCAGGTGACAGTACCGAAGATGCAAATGGAGGTGTGTGTACTGCAGAGACAGAAAGGGGGACCCTAGAGAAAAATGTCAGAGGGTGTGACTGGAAATGTAAGTGCGATACAGAGGGAAAGACTACATGCCAATGCTGAGTATATACCTGAAGGGGTTGTGCCGATGTATGATGATCAAGTACCTGCACACATGAAAACCAAATACCCAAAGTGAACAATATCTGAAGAGAATTGAAGATATGAGTATGTATTTGATAAGCGTGAATATGAGCATGCGTACTTGACCAGGGTATAAAAAAAAAAAGGCGCCCCAGGGGCTCAGGATGAAAAGAGGCCCAAGGACTGTTGTGATGTAGATGACAGGATGCTGATCCCGTGGCTGAAGACAGATAAAAAAATGGACACCGTGGGCTCTCGGAATGGTGAGTGGAAGTTTGGCAAAAAGGCCTATATATAGTTGTAGGGCCCACATTGACACCTCATTTGTACCTACTGCGATAGTGACTGGACAGGCAGTTTTCAGAGGAGATTTGGAGATTCGGAGAGGACAAGGCATCCAATTGGCGATTAGCGAGTGTCAGGTTAGTAGTCTGATCATCCTGCATAGAAATAAGATTTCATTTTTTGGGCAGAGGTTGTACGGAGGGTCGTACAGAGGGATTTTGGGGATGTGGGCCCCATGTGCGTAGGAAATCCGGAAGTAGGCACGCATACATGCACACCTACCCACTGGATAGATGTGCACGAGGGTGCTGGTGAGGGAATTAAAGGCGCGCACTAGGTGCGCGCCTGTTAGCTGCACAATTGTGCATTTGTGCGTGGCTGTGGTGTGGACAGGTGCACACCAGTGAGCGCCTGTGTAGGTAACAAGCGCGCTTGAGAGCGCACCTGAATAGGTAACAGGCGCGCCCTTAGGCACGCTCGTACAGCTAACATGCGCAAATTTATGCACACCTGTGTAGTGAACAGGCGCGCACGTGTGCACGCCTATGGGTTAAAACAGTCGCGCCTTAGAGGCAAAGCTGATAGGTTTAAATTGATCTTTGTGATGTTGTTGACAATCTCGTGGGCTAATATAAGACTCTTTGTTGTGGCTGCAGGTGGACAGTTTTCACAATGCCAGTGGGTTGGAGAGAGAGAGATTGGTCCCAGCTATGAGATGTTGTGGCGATTGAGGACCCAGGTGTGCGAGCGACTTTGGCAGCCTGTGGGCTACTAAAGTTCTTTGAGTACCCATTGATACAGGCATAGGAGTATCTCCTACAGTTCCTGATCCAGATGTGGAGTCCGGAGCTGCACTGCTTCCTCGTGCGAGGAGAGCAGATCCCCTTCACTGTGGTGGAGGACGTATATTTCTTGACTGGGCTTCCCTTTTGGGGAACGCTCCTACCGATGGAGCTGGTGCTGCCTAGGGATACGTAGCTCATGACTATTGGCTGGAGATATTGTTTGGGTCAGAACTTTATGTCCGGGACGGTTGTGAGCATTGCGTCTATAGATTCCCTGGCGCATCGCTGTATAAAAGCGATGATTGTGCGAGTATATGGGTCACTGGCGACCCAGCGGTTCAGTGGTGGCCAGCTTCTGGTGCTGGAGAGAGTGTTAGCTGGCGAGCGTTTCACTTGGGGGCTTACACTGCATGTGAGGATGGTGGGGCAGATGGACCACTATCGGTCCATGGATACGAGGGAGTTTGCCTTCGAGTCCATCCTAGTGGCCTGGTTTCTAGAGAGGGTGTTGATGTTGCACACAAGGATTCTATTGGGTGCACCTGGGGTGCAAGAGATGCGTTTGAGGCAGTGGTCGACTGTGTTGCTTCGCCATGGTGGTGGTGAAGGTGGCCACTTATTTTCTGTATAGGCAACGCAGGTATGGCGGCAGATGCTGCAGGTGATTTTACGTTACCCCTATGTCGGGGTGGACTTCTGGGATGATCTGGACATGGTGTTACCTTAAGGGGAGGTTTTTGATCATCGAGGTATGTTTGGTGTTTATGTGTATGTTTTTTCTATTTTATGTTTGAGATAGCAGTCCATATGTATATGATATAGATGTTGATACTATCTATTGTTTGTGTATATGTGCAGATGTGGCACCTCGCAGGCGCGAGGTGGAGTTACAGAGAGCGCCATCTCATCGAGAGCCAGAGAGACTGCCACGGGGAGAGAGACACCAGTGTGAGGATGTCACGGTGCGACCAGCTGAGCCTGAGAGGGTAGCGAGGAGGCGCCGGTTTGATGAACCTGGTGTTGGGCCATCACATGCTCCTCCGGCGACTGACGGAGTGGAATTTGAGGACATCTATCATTGTCTGGAGACGGTGTTATAGGACGTGCCTGAGGGCATGTGGTCTCGCATCCAGGACGAGAGTTTCCTAGAGCAGTGTGTGGGGCTTCCGCTGCCATGGAAAGCCATAGTATGACGAATAGCAGTGGTTGCTGCTATGACGAGTGGACGACTGTCGCCAGGGCAGGAGGGGCCTGTAGGGGGTGGACTACCACCGCCTAAGGCAGGTGGTGGTGGGCCGCCACTGCTTGAGGGAGGGGCAGGTGGTGGCACTTTAGAGGCACCGTGAGTGGTGCTTTATGTATTTGATGTATGGATATATTTTTTGTATATAGGTTGGTGAGCCCATTTTGTACCGAGGTGCTGCATTGGCCTACAGATACTTGTATTTTTTGTATGTAAACATTTGGATGGCACTGTGGAACTATATATATACATGAGTATACTTTTTGAGATCTATGTGGTGTTTACATTTTTTTATTTTTTTTTTGGTTAATGTTTTCATGATGTCTATTCTATGTATATGCTGTGACAGGATTGTGATATGTTTATGTATGTGGAGAGGTAGCTTGATGTGATATATGCTAGTCTAACACAATATTAGCTAGGTTATCTGTTATTTGATTCAATTGTCTTGGAATATGTGTAAATGTAATGGAATCAAGATGTCAAGATAAAATCCTAACCTGCAGGTATTTGTGAAAGAGGCAAGGATCACGGACGCGGTACACATTGTTGAGCTGGAGTACGACTAGTTGAGAGTTGAGAAAGATGCTAAGGTGTCGAATACGATGATGCTGAGCATCGGCCAGGAAGCCAATGATGGTGGTGTATTCGACTTGGTTGTTGGTTGCTGACCCCAAACATATGCCGCTCGAATGGAGCATTTCATGTGAAGGGGTGTAGAGAGCCCAAGCAACCGAAGCGAGATTTTGCATCCAACGGCTGGCGCTGTCGGCGTAACCAATGTGGTAGGATGGTGGAGGAAGCATCTGTCAATAGAACAAAGGATAATTTAGACGTGAGGGAAGGAGAAAAAAGATTAAAAACACTAGAAAAGAAATAACCTAAAGTAGGATGATTACGGTTAAGCGTAAAATTTCTTTAAGTATAACCCGTTGACAGGTTCTTTGAGAGAGAGGCCTTTAGGAGAGGCCAGGATATATGCACCTTTGGTGAGGTAATGTTGAATGATGTATGGGCCATGCCAGAGTGACTCGAATTTTCCATGGCCAAAGGTATCATGAGTGATATCGTAAGCCAGGATGAGGTCACCTTCGCGAAATGAGTGAAGGTTGACATGGCAATCAAAGGTAGCCTTGGATCATTTTTTAGCTGCCTCATTGTTCTATAAGGAAGATCGACGATATTCATCTAGAGACTCCAAGTTCAGCAAGCGCTTCTCCATTGGAGCAGTGTCAGGTAATATCTCAATTGCGGTGTGTAAGGTAGGAATTTCTCATTCAATGGGGAGAGTGGCCTCAACCCCATGGACTAAATGAAATGGTGTGAATCCAGTAGCGGTTTTCACAGCCGTTTGGTAAGCCCATAGCACATAAAATAACATATGATGCCAATTGGTTTTATGTTTATTAACCGTGCGCTGTAACATGGTCTTGAGGACTTTGTTAACAACCTTGACCTGTCCGTTAGACTGAGGGTAATATGGTGAGGAAAACTCATGAGAGAAGCCTAACCGAGATGAGATTTTGACGAATATCTCATTCTTGAAGTGTTTCCCATGGTCGGAAATGAGTTGGAGGGGTACTCCAAAGTGGGATATGACATGGTTAAAGAAAAAACATGCTGCAGTGTCAGCAGTGTTGTTGAAAGTGGGCATATCTTCTGCCCATTTGGTGAAGTAATCAACGGCGACAACGATGTATTTGTGACCATTGTTGGAGGGGAGATTACAAGTCATGAAGTCGATGCCCCATTTACAAAAAGGGCCGGTAGTAATGACAGGGTGCAGAAGAGTGGGGGGAGCTCGGGCTTTGTTGGTATAAAGCTGACATTGCGCACATCGTTTCACGGCATGAATGCAATCATGAAACAAGGTAGGCCAAAAGTACCCGACGCGGATAATATTTCGAGCAGTGGATATACCTTAAAGATGGCCCCCATAGGCGCTGTTGTGGCAGTCATTTAAGACTCTATCATCCTCATCAATAGTCAAGCATCAATGAAGAATGGTGTCAACACCTCACCGGTATAGGATGTCTCCGATGAGGAGGTAGTGGGGGGCCTGATGGCGAATATGGTGACGAGCATCGCGCGAGAGGTGGTTACCAAACTTTTGAGTTCGGAGGTAGATGAGGAGGTCGTCATACCAAGGATCATCCATAGTGATGTAAAAGAGATGTTCGTTGGGAAAGTCGGTGTTGACGGGGGCACTGGTGGTGTCAGAGGGGAGGGTCGTGACAAGTTCGTTGAGAACGAGAGCCTTCTTACTCTTAGGTGTTGAGAAATCAAGGTCGTACTTCTGAAGGATAATGATCCATTGAGCAAATTTGTCGTTAACTTGCCGACGACTGAGCAAGTACTGCATAGGGTTGGAATCTGCGACGACCTTTGTGGTGTGAAGCAGAATGTAATGGCGCAGCTTCTGGACTGCGAGGACGAATGAAAGAGCAAGTTTCTCTTCGTGTTTATACTTCAAGAGTGGCCCTGAGAGGTTTTTACTAACGTAATAAATGACATGTTCACGATTGTCATCTTTGAGCTGGACGAGGACGTCGGCTACTGATACAGCTGATGTTGATACGTAGAGAATATAGTTGCGATCATAGTCAGGTGCACTAATTAATGGTGCATTTGAAAGCGCTGCTTTAAGATTGCCAAATGACTGTTGGGCATGGTCGTCCTAGTGAAATGGGATGTTGTGACGTAGTAAGCAAAGGAAACTGTGTGCGCGTATGGCGTAATCTAGGAAAAAGCATCTAAGAAAGTTATCTTTGCCCTGTAGACTCTGAAGTTGTCGTAAATTCCGAGGAGGTGGAATTTCGGTGATAGCTTGGACTTTGAGGGGGTCCACGGTAATACCGCTTTGGGAAATGATAAAACCGAGGAGGCGCCCTGTGGTGACATAGAACACACACTTTAGAGGATTTAAGCGGATGTTGTACTGACGACACCATTGAAAGATGATTCATATATCATCGAGATGTTGGGTGTGTTTCTTGGATCGAGCTGTGAGGTCATCCAAGTAGGCGAGGATGATGTGATCCAGATCGTGAAAGATGTATTTCATAGCCCACTGGAAAGTTGCGTCGGCATTCTTTAAGCCAAAAGCCATGACACGATATGAAAAAGTACCCCACGGGGTAGTGAATGTGGTTTTATATTGATCGGTGGGGTGAATTTGAATTTGATTATAACCAAAGAATCTGTCCATAAAGGAGAGAGCCTCGTGGCTCATGCAATCGTCGATAATTTGATCGATAAAAGGCATTGGAAAGTTGTCTTTGGGACATGCATGATTGAGATCGTGAAAGTCTATGCAAACGCGGATAGTGTCCTATTTTTTGTTAACAGGTATAGGGTTGGAAACCCATGAGGTATAGGTGATGGGGTAAATGAACCCGGCAACACGTAACTTGTCAATTTCATCTTTGATAGGCGCGGCTTTGGATGGATGTAGCGGTCACTGTTTTTGGCGAATTGGTGTAATGTCGGGCCAGGTGTCGATGTGATGTTCGACAATAGAGGGATCGAGGCCAGGCATTTCCATGTATGACCAGGCAAAAATATCCCTATATTCCTGGAAGAGGACTTTATATGCGGTGATTTCTTGAGGAGTGCAAGCAACTCCAATGGTGATTTCTTCGACGATGCCATTTTTAATGGAAATGTTGATTTTAATGGTGCGCGAAATGTTGGCCATATTGCCTTCTTCAAAAGCATCAGGGGCAGGAATGGGATTTTTGAACCAGTCGATAGGCCCTGATGGGATAAAATCCTTGGTTTCGACCGTGTAAATGGGGTTTTGGTTAGGAGGCATGGAGGCTTCCTGTGGAGAGAAGAGTTCACGATGGTGTAGCGCATCCCAGGGAGAGTCCGGGTGGTTTAACTCTTTGAGTATTTCTTTGTCGCATTGGAAGTGATGGGAATACAAGGGGTCGTGAGGAGTGATCTCGGTGACAGTGGTCGTGTGGTTGCCCCCTGGTGAAGAAGCAGGGGGAACATTGTTAGGAGATGGTGAGGGTTCACTTGACATAAACCATATATTGAAGTACTGAGGGGTACCCATGGTGGTTGGGTGGAGAGTGTCCGTAGGGGAATGAGTGGGAGAGTTCGGGGGTTTGGGGGGTGAATCCTCAGATATGTCGTCTAAGAACCATGGAGGTGTTGGGAGTGCCTCAAGTTCGGGAGAAATGACATGAAGAGCCTCTAGTGACGAGGTAATGTAAATTATTGCCTCTGCGGGTCGGTGAAGCAGGGTCAATTGATGTTGCCTATATTCAAGGATCATAGGACACTGGTATGTAAAATGAGCTAATGAATCACAGAGAGAGAAAGGGCGTCTCATACGTTCATTGACTAAAGTGGTGACATAATGGATGTCAGTGATATTTGTTGAAGAGGATGTAGCAGGATTGGGTTTGTTCTAGAAGTTCTGGCGTATGATGGCTAATGTCTGCCGAAAGCATGGCAGTGCTGAGCAATGATGGGTATAATGGCCATACTCTAAACATATAGCACAAGCGTATTTGGTCCTCAACCCTTTACTACTGGAAGGGTGGGTGGTAGTGGTGGGACTAGTAGTAGTGGCGGGTGTTGGGGGAGTTTGATTGAGGGGGATCAAATTCCATAATTCAGGTAGTGATGGACAGTTGTTGGTTTGGTGGCCCTAANCTCACATAGTGCGCAAGGTGGTGGGATGTGTGGAGGAAGTGGAGCGGTGGGCTCCTTCTTCTTTCTCCTGCCCCCAACTGTAGCAGGGGGGTTAGTGAGTGGGGGGGTGGTGGGGGTAAGGATGGGAATCGTCATGGGGATTCCTTCCTGGGGGGGAAGGGATGGTCAAGGGACCATCTCTGGTGGGTGTAAATACCAAACTGGGATTTCTAACACCATATTAGGTAGTGTGAGCGTTTCGGCTACCTGAAAAGCTTCGATACCGGGTGGAGGGTAAAAGAAGGGAATTTGAGTGAGGGGTTGGGGAACTGTCTCCCAAACTAGACTATGTCCTTGGGGAGAGGTGGAATCGTGGACTAGTGGGGTCGATGAGTGTCCAGGAGGTTCTTGAGGGGGGGGGTTCTGCGACGAGTGGGACGTCAGGTATGATAGAAGCCGTTGTAGGAGGAAGGGTATCCTCTGTGTGATTTCCGTTAGATGATATGACACACACTTTAATGGAAGGGTGTAGGAGTGGTGGTGCTCCATGATATGTTTGTAATAAGGATGGATCTTTAAAAATCCCAGGACCCATCTCAACGAGTGGATATGTGTCATGGCTTGTGTGGATGAGAGGAAGAATGTTATCGATGTTGGCAGATGGATTAGGCTCATAATGTGAGACTTGGTCAATGGTAACGATCTTCCCATTGTGAGGGAACATCATTGTCCAAAAGATGGAAGATGCCACTGCCTTCATAGCGTACATGTAGCTACGACCGAATAGGATATTATAATCGAGTGGGGCATCGATAACTTCGATATCGATGAGAATAGTCTTTCCCTTGAGTTCAACAGGGACATTTTAAAAGAGCCCTTCAGGAGAGGATGGTCGTCCGTCATAATCTCATAATGTGATGGAAGAGGGTATGAGTTCCGGAGAAGCAAGTTTCTACCATACCATTTTGGACATAATGCATGTAGATGCACCTTCATCGATGATACACCAATGAATTGCGATGTTTCATATTTTCACTGGTATTTGAAAAGCGATCAAGGCAGGAAGACGAGGTTCTCCGCTGTCAAGATCAAAGGTAATGAGTCAGGTATCTGCAGGGTCGACTGCCCCCAAGGCGGAAAGTAGTGATTTTCGCTAAGTAGGACAAGTCTGGAGGACTTCCAAGACTGACATGGCAGCCAGGGATTGTGCTAAGTCATCTACCAAACTATAGTTATGAGCTGTCCTAGCCTCTGGATTGTGGACATTCCTACGTAATGGGATGCGAGGGATGCGAAGCGGTGGTTCGACGGAAGGGCGAGGGATCACCAACGGGGGTCCCGTCGGTGGAGGGTTTGTCTCTAGAGGGGTGGGAGTAGACTTAGTGGGGGCATGATACTGACGATTACGCGTTTGCAGAAGGATTTCTTCCTCACTGGTGAGGAGAATTATACGATCTGCTGGATTGTTGGGGTTGAGGTATTGTCCTGCCTGGGGTGGGGGATGTTGTGTGTCCTATAGGGTGTTTATCACACCTTGATGTGGGATAGGATTTTGTAGCACAGCGGGGGGTTGTACGTATTGTTGTGGTTCTTTTGGAGGGGCAGGCTATGTAGGAGAATGGGGAAGACTACCAGAGTTTTTCAACCTTTTTAAATCAGCGATCTGGGGGAAATGATGAGTGTAATGGATAAACTCACCACAAAGGGCACAAGGGAAGATGGTTTTAACATTGTTTCACCCTTGGCGTTTATTATTATTGCCCCCTTGGGGGTTTTGGTTCCCTTGGTTCGGGTTGCCCCCAGTTTGTTGGTGCTGTGGGGGTTGATTCCCGCCTTGACCTGGGTTGTTGTTATTCCTGTTTCATCCTTTCTTCTTGGCATTGTTCGATGGATGGGTTGGATTGGCTGTATTCAACTATTCAAAACTTTGGTATTGTTGAATAGTAGAGGGTTGAACAAAATTCACCCCCGCATGAGGATGTGGGGGAGCCATGGGTTGTGGAGGACTAGGAAATGGGAAGTACGGATTCTGTGGTGGTACCGATCCATAAGGTACATAGGAAGGCAAAGTGTTTTCGTTAGTACTATAAGCTGAGGCAGAGGGGGTACCAGAGTTTGTTGAAATAAGTGGAGGTATGGGGGGTGTCAGCGATGGTCCACTGATAGGTGGAGGTATAGCAACAGGGTATGGCTATTGATAAGGGGGTGGGGGGTAATAAGAAGTACCCCCGTATGCCGGAGGGTATTGAGGTGTTCCATACATCGGTGGTGGTTGGGGTTGTGGACCATGGTGCGTGATGGCACCAATCAGTCTGTTTGCTGAGTGAGACATCCCAGGTTTGTCTTGGCCAAATGGCACAGGTTTTGGAAGATCAGGAAGTACAGTGTATAAGTATCCTAACTGTGCATAGATGAGATCATACTATTGGGCCTTACTAATGGCCTCCTCTTCAGATTGAGGGAAGGTGGAAGCTACCTCCTTACCGAGGAGAGAGACAAGTGATCTAAGAAACCAGTCGAGACACTGTTGCTTGGTGGTTTATGCTTTGCACAAACTACGTCGCCTACGCCACTCATGAATGTGGTCAGCGATGTGTGTGGCTGAGGTTTGTTTGAAATTAGAACGTAGTTCTAGACCATTGTCGTGGTGGATGGGTAATTGGAAGAAGGTCAAGAATGCTTTGGCCAATGACTCAAAAGTTGCGTGGGACCCTGATTTTTCTTCCAACATACCATTTAGCTGATGGGCCAGTGAGTGTGCATTGAAATAATCATAGTCTGATGGAATCATCCATAATGCTATTGGAGGAGCACCACAGGTGAAAGGTCATGACATGGTTGGCAGGGTCATCGCTTGCCTTCCCTTCAAACTTTGGTATGTCTGAAGGTATTTTGGTGGGCATTGGAGGCCATGTGGGCTCATGCAATATAGGATCATTGGTAAGTTTGTTGAGATCTGGTATGTTGAGAGAGGCCAAATATGGCATCTGTAGTGGGGGGGAGGATTAGCTCTGACCATAGTGTGTTGTGAACCTGACCCTTGAGGGGGGCTAGGTGGGTTGGTGCTTCCTCCTTGAGAGGAAGTGGGTCCCCCGCTTCCGTGTAAAGGAGAGTGAGTGAATGGATGACCTTGGGAAGAGGACCCAAGTAATGTAGAACCAAGCAAAGCTGATCCTAAAATAGTAGCACTCACAAGAGTGTGTGAAGGAGGTGTTGATGAGCGAGCACGACCAGACACTCCCCCTAAGATAGGAGGGAGGTTTAGCAAGCGTCATGAATGATGGGGGTTCTGTGGTTCCCCTATGATGTCAGACTAGCTGTGTGAATGTGTGCAAAACGTGGTGAGAGTAATATAGAAACAAGAGCCTTGGCATTGAGTGTTTACACAATATATATATCCAAATCAAACTGTAATCAGATGTGCATCATACATAAAATGAGAAAGAAGCATATATGTGGGTAAGTAGGGTTTGTCCGCGTGGGGAATCAAAAGAAAGAAAATGCTCGTGTCCTAGAAGACGTAACATCCTTCCTCTCAAATAGCACTGGACCTTCCAATAGTACTCAACAGTGGGGTCTGAAGTCAATGGAAGAGAAACTAGTGAAGGATGAAATAATTGGTTATAATGAGGGATAGAGGGGGCATATCCCGAAAGAGCTAGCGATATTTCCCAATAGCCACACAAAATCCAATCAAGGTGCAATTGCAGCCCACAATTGCCACCTAGGTAGATGTCCTAAAGTTGGTCACTAGATACCTTGGTCAAAGTGCGACATTTAGATTTTCGGCCTAATAAATGGGTCACGGGATGGATCCCATCCAAGAGGTGGGTGCCTCGAGGGGGGATGCATAGAACAACTGGACCTCGGCCTTCAACCCTTCATGGGTATCTCCCTACCTTATGGTATTGGAACACTTGACTTGGAGGATTTTCAGTACCCTATTTGACAACCTCTATGTTTTGACAATGTGAGAACTAGATAACGGGGAGTTATTTGGATGCCTATCCCTGAAATCCTACCTAGAATAAAAAATTTCTTTTGGCACCTCCTGTGGAGGAAAACTTAGTGAGTTTTTTGAAATATTTTAGATGTAGTTGTTTTGGGAGGTTGGGGGTGCAAACCAACCTCGTTGATTAAAAATGGGAGTGGATAGTCTCGTCAAGAAAAGGGTGGGGTGTTTTCGGAATCCCTTTGGAGGAAACTTACTTTGACCTCCACGTTCAAGAAGAAGCTATGTGAGTGATAAGTGACTTTTATGTGTGAGTGAAAGTGTGTCAATTTTTAGTGAATTAGATGTCACCTTGCTACATGTGGACTTCGCTTGGTCCTTACAAGTGTTTGATTACCTAATTAACTAAGTGTCTTTGGTACAACCTTGCGTAATTCAAAAGTCCCTAGGAAGCTAGCATGTGGACATGTGGGTCCGTTACTATCCTTTTAACTCCCTATTGTGATGTAATCTAAGAAAAGCTTTGAAACTATCCTAGATTGATCATGTGGGCATGTATGGGCCCGTTGCAAAACCTTTAAACTTCCCTAGTGTTTTGATCTAAGAAAGTAAAAATTCAAACACTATCATATCTTTGTAGCATGTGGGCATGTATGGGCCCATTATAATATTAATATGTGTTTGAAAAATAAAACTAAGAGGAGTCCCAAGAAGGGATGTTGTCCTCTCCTAAGGGTTTTAATGTTGTTTAAGGGAGATGCAATTGTTTCACAATCTTTTTCTGATTCTCAAGATCACTTGGAGGTGCGAGAGAAGAGCATACTAAGTGATTGTTACTCAAATTCTAGTCCCAATGTAAGTTATATGTGATTAAAAATGATTTCCAACTTATCTTGTGAGTCAAAACAAGCCATCCATGTGGCAAAAAGCAAAGAAGGGAAATTGATTTTATCCTCCTAAGTGCCTATGTGTTTTTTGACTAACCCCTTTATATGATGAGGGGACTAAGTGTGGTGCAGCTTTAAAACATGCTTGACATCATTTTTAAGAAGGAAAATGGCCTTCCCCACATCTCAACAACTTTACAATGTGAAATTTTTCCACAGGTGTGCGGGTCTCAGTGGAGACAGAGGCACATAGAGCGCATGTGTGCGAACAGAGAAAAGTCAATAGACACACGTGCGCAGAACATAACTGTGAATGAAGTGCATGGGCACACGATGCACGTCCGTGGGCCTAAAAACCCATGCATAAATGGCACACGACCGAGAATGAAAAATCTGAATGGATTTCTCTCAATTCAACTTGGAATTGGTTGTTTGGCAGGTCGGCTTAGGCCGGTTAGTGCACCTGCAAGTTAAACAAACTAAAAGAAGAGCAAGAAAAACCCAAATGAGGTAGGAAATTGATACCTTTACCCAGTGGAGTCGCCAATATGTTGTGCTTCTTTTTTCACCTTGGTGAGAAAAATAGAGGTACTTGCAAGCTCAGTTGGGTCTGCTGAGTAGGACAGCTGTAGAGAAAAGAGTTAGAGAAAGAAAACAAAAAACTAGAATTAAGAATTAAACTAAGAAATGCAATAAAAACTAAATTCATGAGCATAGGGACATAGAAACAAAAATAACTATAAGACCCATGTCACCAATGTTTGAGGCCGATCTATTAGTGAAAACAAATCACCAAGAAGAAAGGGGATAATGAGTCCCTTCTTCCTCCAAGGGAAGGCTCTTGAACCCTCACTAGCTAGCTCTTCTTACAACAAAGAAAAATGGAAAATGGTGATGAAAGAACTCTTTACAAATCCACTCAATGGTGAGGTGGATTGTCCAATGTAATGGTGCCAATATGCTTGTGTCAAGGATGGAGTCCTCAAAACAATAGAGGCAGCATAACATTACTTTGAATTCCTTGAGAAAATGAGGTGCATCCATGTCTTCTTATAGCATTCATTTGGGTTATTGTTTAACTGCTTTGTCGTGTGAAAAGAGGCCAATTAGGGCATTATTAGGTCTTTGACTAGCCCACTAGTCAGAGCCAGCCCAAATTTGAGGGTCAAATCGGCTTGGGAGCTGAACCATAAGTGGTTGGGAGGCCAACCACTTCCATAAATGCGTCGTTTAGCAGGTGTGTGGCTTTTTGCACTAATATTCGCGCATTGTGCGCCTGTGCGCGATTTCTACGTTCCTGTTCCGTGCATGCGTGTGTGCCCAATGTCTGCAAAGCACTCTTCAATTTTTCACTACTTTGTATAGTTTTTGACCTTTTTTGAATGTTGTGGTATTAATTCAGGTCCATGGATGACTTCATCACTATTTGACGATGCTGAGTTCTTGTAACCATGTGCGGATGAAATTTTAGTGATAACAAACATGTCACACGTGATCCTCCAAAGACTTGTTATAGATTAGTATATCATCAAAAAATACTAACACAAATTTTCGAAGGAAGGGCTTGAAAATGGAATTCATCAACCCTTGGAATGAGGAAGGTGCATTTGTAAGGCCAAAAGGCATGACCAAAAATTCATAATGGCCTTAATGAGTTTGGAATGTTGTTTTTGGGATATCTTCTTCCTTCATTCTATTCCGATGATACCTTGAACGGAGATCTAACTTTGTGAAATAGATTTCTCCATGTAGTTCATCTAACAATTCATCAATGATAGAAATGTGAAACTTATCTTTAATAGTGATCTTGTTGATCTCTCTATAATCTGTACACATACACCATGAGCCATCTTTCTTGAATACCATTACCACTGGTGCAGAGTAATAACTTTGGCTAGGTCTAATAATTCTTGCCTCTAACAATTCTTCAACCACATGCCCAATTTCACTCTTTTTGGAATAAGGGTATCTATACAACCTGATTTTAAGAGGAACACTCCCAGAAATTAGGTGAATATAATGATCATGATTTCGAGTGGGTGGAAGACCTTTGGGAATATCTTCAAATACTTTGGAATTCATATCAATGATCCCTTGGAGATCTAGGGGAATAGATGGCTTAGATATTTGAACATCTAGTGAGCATACTTGTGCAATTACACCTTGATGCCCCTTTTTTAATAATTTTTCCATGCCATTAGAACTTATCACCTTACTGGGTTTCCCTGTGATATCGCTTAACTCAATTTATTTTCCTTCCAATGAAAAGTTCTTGAAATTTAAAATCCATTGTTCCTAATAATTGCAACCATTGGATTCCTAGTACAACATCAACACCACCCATGGGTATAGAAATTATTGGAATGTTCATTACATATTCCCTATTGATACTGAAAGGGGGGTGAATCAGTATCAAGTACAATTTAAAACCTTTTTCAACTTATACTTAAACCATTCAATTATATCCAATGAGAAATGAACAATAGTATAAGAGTTACACCAGTACACCACAATACACCATGCACAATATATGAGAAATAATCAATAGTTATTGTTCAAGGGAAGTAATGACTTCCAAAGGTAGCTACAGCTTCCAAGTGTAAAGGGAGGGATAAACCTCCAAGAGGAAGATACAATCCTCCAATATCAAGAGAGAGTTTAACTCTCCATCCTTTCCCCTTCCTTCCACCCAAGAATATACGAGAGATAATAAAACTTCACATTAAATCATCACCATCAACCAACCATCACGTAGAACCTGATAATGCTTCCTGAGACTTCTTAAATTTCTACAATTATTCAATTCTTGGAATACTCTGATCCTGTAGATAATATTATTCAGTTTATTCTCTGAAACTTCTCCAAGTTTCACTCCTTGAATCCTCCCCAAAAAGAAGTTATAGAGAGAATGGTAGACCTTGTTCAATTCTCGTTTATTCAAGAGACCTAACTTCTATAGAATGCCCCACACTCAATATTTAACATCAGATTTTGAAACTCACAGACAAGAAACTACATTCTGTACTCTTTCCAATGCAATTTTTCCCACATCATTTGGATTCTCTATGAAGAAGTTATGACTATTTTAACTGGAACACCTTAGAACACATCACCAAAAGACTTCATCCTCCCTTGAAATCCGACCTTCTTTACTTCTAATTTCCTTTGAAATTCGACTTGTGTATCAAATGAATGTATAATGATATTTATTTATGCCATTTATGTCACTTCCTTTTAACATTAGGGCCGACCTGACACTTTCTTATTTTGTAATTCTTTTCTTTAATTATCTTTAGGGCCTACATGTACTTCCTTCTTTAATTCACTTTGTCATCTTCAAAATTTCATTTCTCTTCAACCATGAGGATCTACGTGACATGCCACATACCACAAGAAACAACATGATGTATATTATCCATCCATGGTTTTAACTCCCAAAATGAAACTGTCCTTTTGGTCGAGTTTGTGGTGGATAGCATGGCTATCGGTAGTTTCCCCAATTCATTTTTGAGTTTTATAGCTGCAAAACTTAGGTTTTGGTTTTTGTCTTAGAAAATAATATGACCCATAAAAGTCTTCTTTTCAAAATTTTCATAATTCACTTTCAACAGCTAACGTGTGTCCAAAAGTTGAGTGTTAGTTGGGGAAAGTGGCGACTTTCAACAGCTAAGGAGCGCCTCTCATAGGTCCGTGCACTGTTGAAAGTGGTGAATAACAAAATATACAAGAAGCAGTGTCACGGGTCATGCGCTGGGGAAAGTGGTGAACTTTCCACAGCTACGGAGCAGTTCTTTCAAGGTCATGCGCTGATGAAAGTGGAGACTTTCCACAGCTACGAAGCAGTTCTTTCAAGGTCGTGCGCTGATGAAAGTGGAGACTTTCCACAGCTACGGAGCAGTTCTTTCAAGGTCATGCACTGATGAAAGTAGAGACTTTCCACAGCTAACGGGGGTTTTCCACAAGACCTTGTACTGGTGAAAGTGGTAAATATCAACAACTAAGGGGCATTTTCCACGGACCGTTGGCTGAAGAAAGCGGGAATCATGTGCGTGATATCCACGTCTAAAGGCAAATGATGATATGATCATCCCACGTCAGGCAAATCCAAATCATGCGCTGATGAAAGTGGGTAATGATGGAAACTCAATTTTGCACGTCAAAATAGGATTGCGATGCAGATCTTATTCAATGACGCATGCTACACATTCATGGCATCAGAAATGGTAATTTCGAATTTAGCAACTCAGGAACAGAGGCTGTACTGCCGGGCTAACAACATCAAATCAGATCATTGCTTCCATATCACACATTGTTCACGAAGGTTTGTTAAAGTTTCAAATGTTAAAAAATAGAGCCGACTCCTGAGTTCTTTCAACAGCGCAAGACCTCGGCCCAATAGCATATCACAATGTTTGGTGTGCAGAACTGTTTGGGGTTTTGAATTGCAAATGGAAAGAATGATGCTTAAACTTGCAGGGAACTTTTCAATCCCTTCCTGAGCTCCAAATGAAGATCTGAAAACACCATTGGAAATTTTAGATTCTCTAGATGTCGATCGACTATTCAGACATGAAAAACAGATTTTCTATCACTGAGAAATTTGATTTTGAAAAAAGTTGCGCTTTCACCAGCGCAGAAGGCATAATTATGACTAGTTAGCTGTTGAAAGTGCCGCCTTTCAACAGCTAAGGAGCGTTTTTCATGGGCTATGCGCTGTTGAAAGCCTGTCACGGCCAGAATGTTACGATTTTCGCCCAGATGGTAATTTTTTGCATGAGAATGAATTGAAACCTCTTCTAAGGATTTATTAATGAATTATCAAATCTATTTAATCAGCCACTTTTGGAAAATGAAGAGAAGAAAAGGTGTACAAATGTCATTTACCATCTTTAAAAGAGGCAGAATTTCATGGTTTTGGGAGCCACATCACATAATTCGAATTTAAGAGAGCCTTGGGAGGCTGAGCTACACATCATCAGATTTCAACCATATTTTGAGGGCCAGCAAATAAAGATTTACTTTATTTGAGGATCTAGTCCTATTTTTTGTTTACTATTTCTGGAAATTCAGATCCATAGTTTTAGGATCTAATAACTGAATTGTTAAGCTACAAAGCTACAGAAGGAAGATGAATGAGGGGGTTCAGTTTTGGATACAGAAATTCTCTATTGTACATAGGCTTTTGATGCTAATACTAAATCACATGTTCCTTTCTATTTTGATGTCAGTTTTCCACATTCCTTCTATACTGTTATATGTGTTGTCAAGCCTTTAATGACTGTCATCTTATTATTTGACTCATAACCTGATAATTATTTTCTTCATTGTTAATTAGAACCTACTTTGTACTGGTTTATTAGAAATTTGTTCTTCATCCACCTTAAAGTTATTTGCTGATTATCAATCTTAGAGAGCACTGGTTCATTTGTTTACCATCTTGACTGTCTGAATACCATGCTTGAATTGAGTTATCTTACTGATCCATCTACACAAAATACAAAAACATTTTTACTTGAAGTTACCAAGCACCTTTGGTCTACAACCACAAAGGGTTTCTTGGAGTGATAACAAAATGGCGTCGTTGCCGGGGAATGGAGGATGAAGCAAGCTTCCCTGGGAGACGACACAGCTTCAGTTTTTGATGATAGACAAAGGCTGAGCATTATATTGGTTGTAAAACATCTATCTGGCGACTCCATGTTCAAATACTCCACTAGGGAGGATCCTGTTGATTAAAGATGAAGAGGCTCAAATCAAAATCCAGGTATCAGTTCATTGATTTGCTTCATGAATTGTTGTTGTTCTTTATTACCTCTTTCATTCTTTTCCCTTCACGTGTAAAGAGATTTATTTTCTGTTTTGTATATTCAGAGAATCATCATCCTTCTTGTATATATTCACCTTTAGAAGAGGAAATCCTTCAGCCCTGCATTGTAGATGTAGATTTTGTGGCTTTACCTCAGCCCATTCACAAACATGACCATTGTATTTCTTTTTCCTTGGAATCTGATTAGCCATGTGACCTTGAAAAGATAGAAAGTGTTTCAGATCCTATCTAGATCTCATCCCCTCTTGTCATAATTTATGAACCTTGTCATGAACTCGTTAACTCTCATGATCAACCCACAACTTTTCAAGTTAAGATCCATATGAAGATGTTCAAACCTTTAAATCTGCCCCTTCTTCTTCATCCTTATCCTGATGACGGTTATGAGTATCTCCCTTGGTTTTCTGGAGAGAATCAAGCTTCAGCTGAGAGACACGTGGAATCCTTTTTGGATTTTGTTGATCATTTTCAGCTTGCTCATGAAGATGTGATCATGAGATTTTTCTCAAAGTCTCTGATCAAAGATGCTCCTGCATGGTTTAAAAGTCTGAGAGATGATTCGATTGGCTCTTGGATCAAATTCTCTAATGTTTTCCTGAAGTATTGGGGCAAGTACAAAACTTTAGATTCCTACCTTGCTAATTTCTATGCTTTGAAACGAGAGCAGGATGAAGCCCTACCTGTTTTTAACAGAAGGTTTTATCGTGCCTATCATGACATGCCTTTGGAGGTTAGGCCTACAGAGACAGCTGCCATGATATATTATGTCATGGGTCTTCATTCAGATCTTGTCCTTCTTCTGCTAGAACGGAAGTCTTCATCCATGACCCAGTTGTTTGAAGATGCTCAAGAAGTAGAAGAGAACATTTGTGCTTCTCGAAGGATCCGAAGTCGATATTTCTTTGAAAATCTACAAGCACATGAGCAAGCAGAATGTCATTTTACCTCAGATTTTGAGAAGGAGAATAATGAGGTTGGAACAGTTTTAGAATAGCAGCAAGTCTGTGACCTCTTTTTAGATTCGGATCTGAATTTTCCAACAATTTCAGAGTACTCCAGAGACAGGTATGAATCTAAAGTTTATGAACAATTTGCAAATCAGAATGCATCTATGATAACCAATGATTGCATTGAAAACTACATGTTCCTAGTTGATCATAATCCTTGTCATTTAAACATTGCTCTATCATCATCCACTGAGGATTGTTCTAAAGAAAACAGTAAGTTTGAAGCAGATGTGGATCAGCAACCTGAGGGTAAGTATATTTCAGATTCAGAATCAGATTTTTCAGTATGTGCAGAGTATTCCAGAGATAGGTATGAGTTTGAATTTCATGACCAATTTGCAAATCAAGAAGAGCCTATGGTAACTGATAATTATGTAGGCAACTACATGTTTTTCAGTTGATCCAAATTCATATGATGTAAAACTTGTTCTATCATCATATTTTGTACATTTGTCTGAAGAGGAAGTTACAATCATTGATGATCAATCACTGATCTCAAACAGACAAGAAGATGATCAGTCCTCTTATAGAGAAACAATCATGGATGAGCAAGAGGTTACCATGGACATGTAACTTTTTCCCGAGGAGAAACATGTTTCTTATTTTCTTTTCAAGGATCCAGTAGCAGTTTTCATGGATCTATACTTTTCAAAGAACCTGAAAATTTCAAATTTTATTAGCTTGCCAGTGTTCCTGAGTAAGTATGATTTCCTGAAAAGCTCCTTGTCACTATGGTTGCATGTTAAACATCATTTGTTGATCAGTAGTAAAGACAAGATTTCTTCATTGTTCAAATTGCTTGGATGGCTACTATGGAAATCAACATTCACTTAACAAATGGCAGAGTTGGTTAGTGTAGGAGTAGGCAAAGGAATAAGCTTGCTATACGAGCAAATGAGATCTTTTTCAGTTTTTGATTTCATGAATAAGAAGGACAGGTCACAGACAGGTTATAGGGAAGCTATAGTCAGACTACAGGTTTGCTGAAGAACAGTTGCACAGACCAGATGACTCCATGCCCAATGCTAAAGGCTACTAAAACTACTAGGTTCTTGGTCACCTCACAGGGAGATGCCCATCCCAGTTGGAGCCAAATGTTAGCTCCCAAAATGAAACCATCCTTTTGGTTGAGTTTGTGGTGGATAGCATGGCTATCGGTAGTTTCCCCAATTCATTTTTGAGTTTTATAGCTGCAAAACTTAGGTTTTGGTTTTTGTCTTAGAAAATAATATGACCCATAAAAGTCTTCTTTTCAAAATTTTCATAATTCACTTTCAACAGGTAACGTGTGTCCAAAAGTTGAGTGTTAGCTGGGGAAAGTGGTGACTTTCAGCAGCTAAGGAGTGCCTCTCATAGGTCTGTGCACCGTTGAAAGTGGTGAATGCCAAAATATCCAAGAAGCAGCGTCATGGGTCATGCGCTAGGGAAAGTGGTGAGCTTTCCACAGCTATGGAGCAGTTCTTTCAAGGTCGTGCACTGATGAAAGTGGAGACTTTCCACAGCTACGGAGCAGTTCTTTCAAGGTCATGCGCTGATGAAAGTGGAGACTTTCCACAGCTACGAAGCAGTTCTTTCAAGGTCGTGCGCTGATAAAAGTAGAGACTTTCCATAGCTAACGGGGGTTTTCCCCAGGACCTTGCGCTGGTGAAAGTGGTAAATATCAACAGCTAAGGGGCATTTTCCATGGGCTGTTGGCTGAAGAAAGCGGGAATCACGTGCGTGATATCCACGTCTAAAGGAAAATGATGATATGATCATCCCACATCAGGCAAATCCAAATCATGCGCTGATGAAAGTGGGTAATGATGGAAACTCAATTCTGCACGTCAAAATAGGATTGCGATGCGGATCTTATTCAGTGACGCATGTTTCACATTCATGGCGCCGGAAATGGTAATTTCAAATTCAGCAACTCAGGAACAGAGGCTGTACTGCCGGGCTGACAACATCAAATCAGATCATTGCTTCCATATCACACATTGTTCACGAAGGTTTGTTAAAGTTTCAAATGTTAAAAAACAGAGCCGACTYCTGAGTKCTTTCAACAGCGCAAGACCTCGGCCCAATAGCATATCACAGTGTTTGGTGTGCAGAACCGTTTGGGGTTTTGAATTGCAAATGGAAAGAATGATGCTTAAACTTGCAGGGCACTTTTCAATCCCTTCCCAAGCTCCAAATGAAGATCTGAAAATTCCATTGGAAAGCTTAGATTCTCTAGATGTTGATCAATTATTCAGACAAGAAAAACGGATTTTCTATGACTGAGAAATTTGATTTTGAATAAAGTTGTGCTTTCACCAGCGCAGAAGGCATAATTATGACTAGTTAGCTATTGAAAGTGCCACCTTTCAACAGCTAAGGAGCGTTTTTCATGGGCTATGCGCTGTTGAAAGCCTGTCACGGCCAGAATGTTACAATTTTCACCCAGATGGTAATTTTTTTCATGAGAATGAATTGAAACCTCTTCTAAGGCTTTATTAATGAATTATCAAATCTATTTAATTAGCCACTTTTGGAAAATGAAGAGAAGAAAAGGTGTACAAATGTCATTTACCATCTTTAAAAGAGGCAGAATTTTAGGGTTTTGGGAGCCACATCACATAATTCGAATTTCAGAGAGCCTTGGGAGGCTGAGCTACACATCATCAGATTTCAACCATATTTTGAGGGCCAACAGATAAAGATTTACTTTATTTGAGGATCTATTCCTATTTTTTGTTTACTATTTCTGGAAACTCAGATCCATAGTTTTAGGATCTAATAACTGAATTGTTAAGCTATAAAGCTACAGAAGGAAGATGAATGAGGGGGTTCAGTTTTGGATACATAAATTCTCTATTGTACACAGGATTTTGATGCTAATACTAAATCACAGGTTCCTTTCTATTTTGATGTCAGTTTTCCACATTCCTTCTATACTATTATCTGTGTTGTCAAGCCTTTAATGACTTTCATCTTATTATTTGACTCATAACCTGATAATTATTTTCTTCATTGTTAATTAGACCCTACTTTGTACTGGTTTATTAGCAATCTGTTCTTCATCCACCTTAAAGTTATTTGTTGATTATCAATCTTAGAGAGCACTGGTTTATTTGTTTACCATCTTGACTGTCTGAATACCATGTTTGAATTGAGTTATCTTACTGATCCATCTACACAAAATACAAAAACATTTTTACTTGCAGTTACCAAGCACCTTTGGTCTACAACCACAAAGGGTTTCTTGGAGTGATAACACATGGGTGTTGTATATGCATGTTCATTGTCTTTCATGTCCAAATACCTTCATCAATCTTGCAGTCCAAAACCCATGACTAGGGTTGACATCAATGACAACAACCAATATTCCAACAATCTCCCCCTTTGTCATTGATGGCAACACTCATGCTCCCCCTATAATCATGATCCTAGTTTCTCTCCGCCTTTTACATCAATGGAAAAGGGTAGGTCTTCTCCCCCTGAGTTTAATGGAAAAAGGTAACTCTCTTCTTTGGGGCTTCTCCCCCTGAACATGTGGCACTCAATAATACTTCATCCTTCTTTTTGGTCTTTGGGACTTTTTCTTCATTGGAATCCTTTTCTATGGCTTCTATATTATCTCTCTTCTTCATGTCTAGGATGTATATGTTGTTCGGTCTTCTTGTTGCAGTTGCAACTAATCTTCCTGAGTTGTTTCCTTTAATTTTACATTTTCGGGAGTCAAACGTAAGAGTGTATCCTTGATCACACATTTTACTAACACTGAGTAGATTATGCTTCAAGTCTTCAACCAATAGGACTTTTCCTACTTTTACATTTTCACTTCCAAGATTTACAATTCCTTTTCCAAGTATTTTGGTAGATGAGTCATATCTAAATGCAACATTTCCACCCTTTTTCTTCAAGCTGACAAATTTTCTTTGATCTCTGGTCATATGAGATGAGCACCCACTGTCTATGAACCATTCATCTTCTTCTTTGCATTCTTTAGCGACCAATGCTATTCAACAATTTTCATTGTGTGGAATTTCTTTCCTTTTCCATGTTGTAGTTGGTATGCAGACTTTTGACATACGATTATCTTCCTTCATCTCTCTGCAATCTCGTGCTTTGTGACCAAAATTATTGCACTTGTAATATACAATATTTTGATCCATTAATGGGTCAAATGGATTATAATTTCTGTTGATAGGTCTACGAACATTTCCATATCTACTATTTTCACCATTCATGTAGCTTGCATAATTATTCCTTTCATTGATTCTACAATTGATTGCCTTGTGTCCAAAATTTCCACAAGTATAACAATGTCCAAGAAAGAAATTTTAATACCTGGGCGTAAGTGATATTATTTATGGTGTGGTCCATCTGGGTTCACGATCTATTCTTCTATAGTTTCCTTCATAATGATTGCTTTCATACCTGATGGGAGAGGATCTTCTTGATGTCTCATTCCTTCTGAATTCTAGTCTTCTATCTTGTTGTTCAACTTGTTCTCTAATGTTGGTTTCATCATTTTCAACTTCCTTTTCTTGTTCTGTTGTCTTCAAACTGTCATTGTATCCTAGTCCTGTCTTGTCGTTTGGAGATCTTTGACTGCTAAGGATCTCATCTAATTTTTCAGTGCTTTTTTCAAACTTCTTCAACTTTTATGTTGTCAATAGGAGCTCCCCTTTTGTGTGATCCAAATCTACTTTCAATTTCTCATAATCTTCTAATTGTTTCTTCAAGATATCAATGGTCTTTTTAAGCTTTTAATTATCTTCTTCACAACTACTCAATTCACTTTTAGTACTATGTTTTTGTTTCTAAGGTTTCTATTTTCAGTTTCAACATACTTCAACTTTTCAAGATTCTCATCTTCTTGTTCACTCTCTGCATTGTCTTTGTATCCCCAAAAGGAATCAAGGTTGTTTTCTTCATCTGAATCTTCTTCACAAATGATTTCTTCTTCTTTAGAGTTCTTGTGATCTTCATCCTAGGTTTCTTGGGTTATGAAGAGGACTTCTCCTCCATCATTATCTTCTTCATCACTCTCATCTGAGGATATGCCATCATCCTTGGAGTAGAAGCTCTTTTTATTGTTGAGACTTTTCTTTTTATAGTAGCAGTTTTCAACAATATGTCCTATTCTACCACAGTTAAAGCATTTGAGAGGAGACTTACCTTTGTATCTTCCACTTCCCTTCTGGAACCTTCTTACGAAATTTGCTTTTTCTTCATCAAGGTCGTTATCCTTGTCTTTTGTCTTCTTTATGGATTTAAAGGCTGCTTCATTGTTTGGTTGGTCACTTTATATACATGTTCTCATTTGATATGCTATAAGAGACCCATGTACTTCATCCATTGTCATTTTGGTCAAGTCCCTAGTTTCTTCAATGGCGGAGACCTTAGCATCATACTTTAAGAGAAATTATCTCAACACTTTTTGTACAACCAAGGATTCATCGATCTCTTCACCTAATCCTCTGATAGCATTAACAACTTCATCAACTCTAAGAAAATAGGTTGCAATATCTTCCTTTTCATTCATCTTCAAATTTTCAAATTCTTCTCTATGTCGTTGAAACTTGACCTGCTTAAATTTTGGATCACCTTCATAGATGCTCTTGAGTTTGTCCCATACATCCTTAGCAGTGCTACAACCCATCACTTTGCTAGCAATGGTTGGTGCCAATGCTGCTAGGATAACATGTTTGGCTTTTCAATTACAACTCATAAGCTTCTTCTCATTTGGATCGGTTGGAGCATTATTTGGGATTACATAGCCATTTACAACTGAGTACCAAATATCTACTCCCAAAGCCATTAGGTAAGTTTTCAATCTATCACTCCAGTATGCATAATTTCTTCCATCAAATTTTTGAATCCCATTTGAAATGTGCTCATGGTCATCCATCTCTGCTCAAGATTTTCCTTCCAGTGGTTAAATTGTTCTAAAGGCAACCTGCTCTAATACCAATTGTTGATACTGAGAGGGGGGTGAATCAGTATCAAGTAAAATTTAAAACCTTTTTCAACTTATACTTAAACCATTCAATTATATCTAATGAGAAATGAACAATAGTATAAGAGTTACACCAATACACCACAATACACCATGCACAATATATGAGAAATAATCAATAGTTATTGTTCAAGGGAAGTAATGAATTCCAAAGGGAGGGACAAACCTCCAAGAGGAAGATACAATCCTCCAATATCAAGAGAGATTTGAACTCTCCATCCTTGCCCCTTCCTTCTGCCCAAGAATATACGAGAGATAATAAAACTTCACATTAAATCATCACCATCAACCAACCATCCCATAGAACCTGATAATTCTTCTTGAGACTTCTTCAATTTCTACAATTATTCAATTCTTGGAATACTCTGATCCTATAGATAATATTATTCATTTTATTCTCTGAAACTTCTCCAATTTTCACTCATTGAATCATCCGCAAAAACAAGTTATAAAGAGAATGGTAGACCTTGTTCAATTCTGGTTTATTTAGGAGACCAAACTGTATAGAATTCCCCACACTCAATATTTAACATCAGATTATAAAACTCACACACAAGAAACTACAGTCTGTACACTTTCCAATGCAATTTGTTCCATGTCATTTGGATTCTCAATGAAGAAGTTATGACTATTTTACCCGGAACACCTTAGAACACATCACCAAAAGACTTCATCCTCCCTTGAAATCCGACCTTCTTTACTTCTGATTTCCTTTGAAATTCGACTTGTGTATCAAATGAATGTATAATGATATTTATTTATACCATTTATGTAACTTCCTTTTAACATTAGGGCCGACCTGACACTTTCTTATTTTGTAATTTTTTTCTTTAATTATCTTCAGGGCCTACATGTACTTCCTTCTTCAATTCACTTTGTCATCTTCAAAAATTCATTTCTCTTCAACCACGAGGATCTACGTGACATGCCACATACCACCAAAAACAACATGATGTATACTATCCATCCATGGGTGTTCTATATGCATGTGCATTGTCCTTCATGTCCAAATACCTTCATCAATCTTGCGGTCCAAAACCCATGACTAGGGTTGACATCAATGAAAACAACCAATATTCCAACATTCCCCCATAGTAAGATTGATCTTATTGCATTTTCTTCAACAATTGATAGTTCCTCCATCTGCAATCATTACTTGAAGCTCCGGTGCTGGATATACAAAGCAATTGAGAGCTTTGGCTAATTTATAGTGAATGAATTATGAGTACTACGAGAATCAATTAGGACTATTACCTTTTTCTTTTTGATATATCCTTCAATCTTGAGGGTTTGAGGAGTGCTAATTCCAGCCAATGCATTACACAATATCATGGGAGTCAACTCTTTAGAATAAATAACATCTACGTTTTCATCTTGAGATGCTTCTTCTTCTTCTTCTTCTTCCTCTTCAAAAACTATGTAGAATAATTTATTTTCACCACACTTATGTCCCTTACTGTACTTGTTGTCACAATTAAAGAATAAAGCTTTTTATTTTCTATCCTCCAATTTTTGAGGTGTCAACCTTGTAGGTTGAGGTCTTTTAGAAGAAGGAACATTGTTCTCTCGATAGATGTTAGGAGTGGTCCTTCTAGTAGCCATAGCCATATTTTTACTTTCAACATTTCTTGCCACCCTAAATGCATTCTCTAATGATTTAGCTTCCCAAAGGACAACCTCATGTTGAATGTTATCTCTTAAATTTCCTATGAATACATCAATAAAGTGCTCATCTGGAATATCTGTTACCTTTATATTCAATATTTGGAAGTTCTCAATGTGCTCTGTAACTGAACCCTTTTTCTTGAGATTTATCAATTGGCTAAAGAAGGTATTACTCATTGTATCCTTATAGTCTGCTATCATTTCTTCCATGAAAATTGTCCAAGTGAGGAGTGATTTGCGAAAACAAATCCATCGATACCACACAAATTGATTGGGTTCTAGATATAAATAATCAATTAGTACCTTTTGTGTATGTGGCACATTATGTAGATCAAAGAATTGCTCCATCTGAAGCATCCATGTGATTGGGTCATTGCCATCAAACTAACTCATATCGATCTTAGTAAAGTGGTTGGTCTTCAACCCAAAGTTAGAGTTTCTCCAGTCTTGATTCATCTTCCTTGTGTCATCATGAATTTCATGGGATACATTTCCACTTTCAGGTGTCCTCTCTACTATAAAATTTTCCAATCCTTCCATGATCTCCCTTTTTAAACCATCCATAT
This sequence comes from Picea mariana, assembly GCA_032191745.1. Classification (NCBI taxonomy): domain Eukaryota; kingdom Viridiplantae; phylum Streptophyta; class Pinopsida; order Pinales; family Pinaceae; genus Picea; species Picea mariana. The sequence continues at coordinate 164,624 of JASDQU010011388.1, read as the reverse complement.
TAGTATCCATTATTGCCTCCAACTTAGCTTCCGTTGAATCCATCATCCCTCGTAGTTCATATTTTGTTATTGTCTTCTTTTGTAAACCATTTATGTCCCTACGCATTTCTTCACCTTCATCAAGAGTCCAAGTAGGACTGTCTGGAGGCTTATTTGGTGTAGAAGTTCCCTTTTTGGTGGCATGTTGGCCATGTATCACTTTAAACCTTGTTTTTGAGGTGGTTCTACTAGACAATCTTTCTTTTATTGTATCTCCAAAATTTCGGCCCTTCTGGGTATGAAAATTTATTTTTTGTAGTTCTCTAATATTTCTTCTCTGCAATGCCATAGGTCTAATCAAAATTGGATGTGCCAAGTGGACTTTATTGTAACTTCCCCACAACTTGTTGATTTTTGGCCTTTCCAGGAGATCTCACTTGTATAAAGTGCCCCACACAAAATAATTGATATAAAATTCTAGAAATTGTACCAGAAATACTATAGACTGTCCACTATCCAATTCAACTCATCTCACTCAATTTGGATACTTGAGGAATAATTTATGATCGTTTTACCTGAAACACCTTCTTGATACTAATCAATAGGACTAGTCAAATACCCTATATTCTACAGGGTGTATCTACAAATGTAAGATGACCCAGAATCTGGAATTTTTATCACAGATACCTTAATAATTTCTATGAATTTCCTCCATATTTTAGAGTCTGAAACCTTACATAAAATATTTCATAGAGAAAATATTGCGATGACTAAATTCAGGATGATTTCAGAACCCTATCTTACACCAGATGTATCTCTGAAAGTATAAGGCGTTAGGAGCTGAAATTTGAACCCAACGTACCTTGATCTGTCTACTAAATATCATCAAAGGGGTTCCTTATGAAACATCGTATAAATACAATTATAGCAAAAATTCCAAGGTGTCTCAAATGTAGCAGGGAAACCCCCGGACCTTGAGCTCTAATAACAAATGTTAAGAAGCAAATATCAAGATAGCATAGAAAAACCTCAGAATAAGTACTCAATGCCTTGAAAAAGATAGAATTTTAGATAATAATCCTCTTAGAAGAGGAAACCTCTGTATACCCACATAAACTTCCCAATACAAGATGCTTCCAAATGAAAATGTCTCCTTGGTATATATAAGAGACTAGAAGGTACAATTACAAATAATGGACCCAAGTCGACATAAATAAAATAACATTACTAATGTAATATGCCCCAATTAAGGGGTAATGTGTCACTATTTAGGGATTAATAAGTTCCCCCATACACTGCAACGTCTTCTTAGGTAATACATTTACTTCAGAGCCTAAATCCAGTATAACATCTCCTATGTTGGAATCCCCAATGTTGGAATTCAATTTGAATCTTTGGTTATCCTTCTTCTTGTATGGACATGATTGATTGTTTTGTTCTCTAAATTCCCTTCCACCTATGTGTTACATATTTCTAGCATATTTTGTAAGACCTTAACCGATAATGGATCATTCAATAACTTAACATAGGATTGCAGAAAACTCTTTATGGTACTTACTTTCTCTAGATTTTGTCCTGAAAACTGGTATTGTCCATTGAGGATGGCATCTTGTACATTGGTGGGTTCTAATCTTATTGTATGACTGATGTAGACATGGAATTCATCTTGAGAAACTCTTGTATGGCCTCCTTAAATGTTTCCTTTTCTTTCTGCACATCAAACTAATTTTGTGGCTCAATATTCTTCTTAACCCATTGGTGTTGAGTTGGATCTTGTGACTATGTTGATGTTTCTCCCATCATCCCTAGCTTCTGCAAAAATCCATCGAACATTCTAGTTGTTTTGGTTCCTTTTTTCTTGGATCTTTCCCAAGAGTGTTGGGCAGTCTTCCGGATCATGGTATGTTGCACGACAGTACATACATGTTGCTGGTGGAAGTGGACAATCCCTTGCATAATGTCCTAGTTTTTGGTAGTTGTGGAATATTAGTGGTACTTTTTATCATCTCAATCCTCCTCTGCCTCTCCCTCCACCTTTGTATCCACTTCTATATCTGCGTGGTGCGTTGTACTGGGGTACCTGGTTATACTATGTGGGGTTATGCTGTGGTTGCACATTATTATATTGCGGCTTTGAATTGTTGTATTTTTCTTGTGAATTCGTGTATGGTGGTGGTACCTAGATGAACTGAGGTGAAACTTGTCCTGCCATCATTTATCCTTGCACCCTATAATTATATGAAGTTATTTCTCTCATCATCTCCATCGTTCTACAATCCTATCATCACAACCCACTGATTTGAAAAAATTCCAATATGAAATTTTTGGTATTGTCTTATACTTCTACATCATTGGACAATGATATGGATCATGCCCATGCATCTTACAAATCTCGCAACATGGCCCTCATGTTTGCAATGTGTTTGGCACCCCTGTCTCCATATATTGCGCAAAAGTTGGACATTCAATCTTATGGTGTCCTTCTGTCCTGCATAACGTATGCCAAATATCTTCTCTCTTCTCTTTGCCCATATTATGGTTAAGTTGAAATGTCAGATTATTCAAATCCTCCTTTATCTTCTCTATTTTTTGATATGTTTATTGATATTGGTTCTCTTCCAGTTGTAAGGTTGCCTGCAGAGCCTCTGCATGAGTTTGGAACTTTTGTTGTCTTAACGAGTAGTTCAAGTTTGGTAACAGTGAGTTCACAAATAAGTGCCTATGTTGCATGTCAGTAATTGCATATTTCAACTTACCTTTCATATGTTTGAACCTCCGATCAATCTCCCAAAATAGTCTCGCCTGGTTTTTGCTTGATTTCAATCATTTAATTCATGTACTTTTCTTCTGAGTTGGGCTTCTTAAATTCGTTTACCAGTGGTTTTTTCATGTTTGTGATAGTCTTTCGTATTCCCTGTGGACTGTTTATATCTAGAATCATGTACCGGTCCAGTGCATGGTCTTTTAGTTTGATAGATAACTGCACAAGATTTGTATCCTCATCTGTGATATTCTTTGCTTCCCAGATCTTCTCACAAATGATTAAGATCTTTTTAGGGTCCTCTAATGCCTCTCCCTGAAATTCTGGTAATCTTATCATGGGATCATGTCTTTCCATTTTCAACTGTGTTGAACTACTACCTCTGTGCGATGTAGATAATTGATCTTTAATTCATGAACTAGCGCCCCTAATTGATGCTCCTTGATTGGATCCTTGTCCTATTTTTTTTCTTCCACTAAAATGCAGTTGTCTAAACATTGGTGTTCTTTCTGGTGTATTATTCGCACATGGGGTTGTAGGTTCCACACTGACAGTGATCTGGATTGGAGTTCTACCTTATGTTCCTCACCTTGGACCTCTTGTTTTTCTTTCATATGTTGTGCGTAGGATTTCCTCAATCTGCTCCACAACCCATAGATCCTCTACCTCTTATTCATCACTCACCAATCCTTCTCTATCAACTATGGCTGTCTTCTTGTTATTCTTTTTATATTGGTAGGGTATACCCCTGCACGTCTTTCCAAAATTTCCCATTGTCTGCTTTATCCAGCCTTCTTCCATCATGATTGCATCCATGGCCTCATTCTTATTTCCTTTATCCATCTCCTCTTCCATATCTCAACCTCATGTAAGTGCTTCCCCCCTTCCACCATGCACACAGGGCAGTTTAACTGTCTGATTCCATGGTAATCACATTGTTGTCATATAATAAAATCTTGATTGAAGTATACAATGATCTGATGYACCTTCCTCTGGGTCCCTTTAGAACGTTCTGCACTGCTGTGGTGTAGGAATTCATGGTATCTACTGCAAATTTGGTGATAAACCCTGCAATAATATTGTCTAACCAGATATCTACTGCAAACATAAATTTGTTATTAACTTACTGTAACTGCGCGATCTCCACATGATTCCACTCCAGATGTTTGATTTGATTTGTAGGGTGGTTTTCCTTTAACCTCAATAACCACTCCTACAACAAATGCGGGAAATCACAGAAAAATGCCTCATGCAAGTCGCTAAACACATATTTTTCGAGATATTTACACAGTGTTAACTTAGGGTTTCTATTGTCCTTTTGCGCAAACTCAAGTTCCTTTGCTTTCAACCATATTTCAATCTCCACCTTCGTTGGATTCCATGGCCTAAACATTCCCTTCTATAATTGCATCCTCCACACGTTTCTTCCACGGATCGTCCACTCAATCCTGTGTAGTTCTAGTTGGCAATAGAACCATTTGTTGGCTCTTCTTTAACTTCTTCTTGGGCTAACCTAGGTTTTGCTCTCAAATAGGTTTCCAACAAAACCCTAAAAAACTATCGACCCTTCTGGTAATCCAGAAGGAAACGTTGTGCACAGGGTGCACAATGTAGTCTCACATGAGATAACTTTTATGGTTGACTGCAATACCGAAGTGTTTGCAATATAGAAATGAGTGGGGATCTTTGATTGTGTTCTTTCTTCCTTGTGAAATATCTTTTTTAATCATTCAATTACTTCTATGGTTTATTCATCTTTTAAACTATGCATGCATGTTCTTATATCTACTTTAACCATTCATTATTGAACTAATGATCAACAAAAAGTAAAGCATTCATTAACAAACACACATAACACAAAGTTTACCATGGTTCACCCCCTCGTAGGGATATATCCATAAAGATCTGGCTTCTCTGCTCTTTTATTTATTCTGCTGCAAAATATTGCGCTGTGCACATTACATATTCAATAATACAATCAAGATTGAGGGTAAGAACCCCCTGTGAGGTGGACTAGATCACACCAGGCTCCTCAACCTGTGACCTAACCCTCAAAAACTAACTTATTACCCTCAACTGAGATCTATATCTTTCTCTTCCATCCTGATATATATATATCCCTCCTAGACCTCCTAGGTCCTTATTTATACTACTTTTTCGGCTTATAGCCATTAAAATCTTGTCAAAAATGCTAACCCTATCATGGTTAGGCTTGTCTTCCTACACGCCACGTTTCTTTTCCTCTTGCATGTTGTTTTTCCTTCTTTTTCTGCATGCTGCTTTCTTGCCACCTGTTGCATGCGCTCCAAAATTAGGTCTTCCTTTCCAAAAATAGGTATTTCCCAAAACAAATCCTTCTCCAAAAATAGGTTTGCACCCAATATAGACTTCCTTCTCAAAATAGGCCTGCACCCAATAGTCCGTGAAAATCTCTTTCAATATATTGAACCTAGCGACAATTTGGGTGAACACAGAGAGTGTCGTCGTTTACCCGTCATTACTAAATGTTGGCATGGCCTTGAACCACTTGGTGAAGTAGTCTACTGCCACAATGATATAATGATTCCCCCTAGAATAAGTTGGGTGGCATGTAGTGAAATCAATTCCCCACTTAGTGAAGGGACCAACAATAATAACAGGAAACATAGGTACAAGGTGTGCCCGCATCTTCCGAGAGAATATTTGACACGAGTGACACTTCTTAAACACCTCTATATAATCTTTAATTAATGAGGACTAGATGTATCCAACACAAAGGATTTTTTGGTTTTTTTCCAACCCATACAAGTGACCACCACATGCTCCAGTGTGGCATTCGTTTAACACAAGCTCTGCCTCCTCAAGAGTCAGACAATGACGAAGAACACAGTTAACTCCTCGATGATAAAAAGTATAATCAATGATAAGATAATTTCACGCTTAATGTAATATCCATAGAATCTCATCACAAGAATCAAAGAAAGGACACTTTAGAGTCTGAATATACACAAGTATATCTCTGTACCAGGGGTCAGAAGATGCAATAAGGAAGAGATCATCACCAATCAACGACTCTTCATGAAAATCATTGCCACTCTTAATCAGAAGTTCTGAAATTAACTCGGAAAAGACCAAAGTATTCTTAGACTTCGCCAAAACAAAGTAAAAATCAAATTCCTAAAGAATAACTATCCATCGACTAATCTTCCCGTCGATGACTCGTCGTGTCAACACATATTGAAAAGGATTAACATTGACTACGACGGTGGTCTTACGAAGTAGAATATAATGAGGAAACCTTTGGACAATGTGGACAGTTTCCAAATCCATTTTATCAACATGGGTATAGTTGAGTTCTGGTCCAACAAAGCCTCGACTGAGGTAGTAGATAACGTGTTCCTAGAGCGCATCATACTCCTGAACCAAAACCATATCAATGACGGACTTTGATGTAGCCAATTATAACAATAAATCTTTTCCATAATCAGGAGGTTTGAGTAAAGAGGAAGACATCAGGTCACTTTTCAACGGTTCAAAAGAACGTTGAGCTGCTTCATCCCAAAATAATGGGACCCTTTTTTTCAAAAGAGGCATAAACCCTTTATTATTTCGGCATAGTTAGCAATAAATTGTCATAAGAATTTATATTTCCCCC